>WOXC01010826.1:0-95496 GCA_011680675.1 Gymnobelideus leadbeateri
AAGGATGCCCTCCCATCCATCATCTCTCCTCTCATCCCCCTTCCCCCTATCCTGCTGCAGGTTGAGATATCCCATTTCGTATGGATGTCATTTTCTCCCTGAACCAAATTCAATGTGAATGTGGTTTTGCCTTTTTAGCCTTCCTTATTCTCCCCCTCCTTTGCACCCACTTCCCCTACATGAGATAGTTTACCCTACCATGTCTCTCCCCATCTCCTCTTGCCACTTTCCTCTCTCACCTCATAATTTCATCCCTTGAGTACTCTCCCTTCCCAACAGAATCAACCTATGCCCTCTATCCATATATAACTGTAACCATATACACACACATTCACATATGTATTCGTATGACCACACCCCCTTCTTCCATTATTTTCATAGTGGGAGAGATATCATCAGTCACAGATATTGCTTTTCCATATAGGAATGTAAATAGTTCAACTTTGATAAGTTCCTTTTGATTTCTTTTCCCTGATTACCTTCTCAGGTATCTCTTACTTCTTGCGTCTGGATGTCAAATTTTCTATTCAACTCTGGTTTTTTCCTCAAGAATGCTTGAAAGTCCTCTATTCCACTGAATGACCATATTTTCCCCCTGAAACAAAATACTCAGTTTTGCTGGGTAGGTGACCCTTGGGTTCATTCCCAGTTCTTTTGCCCTCTGGAATATCATATTCCATGCCTTTCTATCCCTCAGTGTAGAAGCTGCCAGGTCCTGGGCTATTCTGATTGTGTTTCCACAATATTGAAATTGTTTCTTCCTGGCTGCTTGTAGTATTTTCTCCTTGATCTGGGATTCTGGAACCTGGCTATAATATTCCTGGGAGTTTTCTTTTTGGGATCTTTTTCAGGAGGTGATCGGTGGATTCTTTCAACCTCTATTTTGCCCTCTGGCTCTAAAACATCAGGGCAGTTTTCCTTGAGAATTTCTTGAAGGGTGATTTCTAGGTTCTTTCCTTGATCATGGCTTTCAGGTAGTCCAATAATTTTTAAATTGTCTCTCCTGGATCTATTTTCCAGGTCAGTGGTTTTTCCATGAGATATTTCACATTGCCTTCTAATCTTTCATTTGTTTGTATCTGCTTAACAGCATCTTGATTTCTCATAAAGTCATTAGCTTCCATTGGCTCCAGTCTAACTCTGAAGGAATGAATCTCCTCAGTGAACTTTTGAGATTCTTTTTCCATCTGGCAAATTCGACTTTTAAGGCATTCTTCTCCTCATTGCCCTTTTGGGCCTCCTTTGCCATTTGAGCTAGTCTATTTTTTAAGGTGTTGTTTTCCTCAGTCAGGCTATTGACCCTCATTTCATCCTTTTCCTGCATCCTTCTCATTTCTCTTTCTAATTTTTCCTCCACTTCTCTTATTTGATTTTTAAAGTCCTCTTTAAGGTCCTCTATGGCCTGCAACCCACTCATGTTTTCCCCTGGGGCTTTTGGAGCAGGACTTCTGACCTCACAGTCCTTTTCCCGCTCTATGCCCCCCAAATAGGAGTCTAGGGTTGCATTTTTCTGTTTCCTTTGCCTTGGCATGTTGCCACTTAATTGCTTGACTTTTGGGCTTGTTGCCACACTATGGCTTTAAGGCCAGATAGATGTTCGTAGGACATGTGGGGGGCAACTTCCGTGTCTGGCAAGCTGTAAACCCACCCACAACTTCCACCCTAGATCACAATCCAGATCCAGGGAGGTTAAAGCAAGAGCTATTACCCCCCAAGACTGATCGCTGGATCTCCCCACGATTTGTAGGCTGGGAGCCGGAAATGCCTCTGAAAACTACAAAATGGCGTGTCTCCTCAGTGGCTTCTAGCCCCCAGGGGAGCGAGCTGACGCATTCCCCAAATACAGGTCCCAAAGTCCATAGGACACTAACCTCTTACTTTGTCCTAGGCAAGTCTATGTTGATAATTCTGACGTCTCCACAGTTCCTGGTGTTCTGGGTTTCCTCCAGCCGGCTGCTGGCCCTGCCGCCCTGGGGCTAAAACCTCGGCTCACGTGGACCTGGGCTCGGCTCGGCTCCTGCGCTCTGCACGCTGCCGGCTCCCAGACCACTGCGCTGGTCCTTCCTGCAGGGTGCTGGGCTGTCCTCAGCGGGAGGTTAGCTTCTCTGTGTCGTTCTGTGGGTGCTGGGGCTCCAGAAGATTTTCAGAGTCCTTTTTTACATAGTTTGTGGAGAATCTGGGGGCAGAGAGGCTTGGACCGAGAATTTCTTGAAGGGTGATTTCTAGGTTCTTTTTTTGATCATGGCATTCAGGTAGTCCAACATTTTAAATTATCTCTTCTGGATCTATTTTCCAGGTCAGTGGTTTTTTCCCATGAGACATTTCACATTGCCTTCTATTCTTTAATTTGTTTGGATATGTTTAACAGCATCTTGATTTCTCATAAAGTCACTAGCTTCCATGTGCTCCAATCTAATTCTGAAGGAATGATTCTCCTCAGTGAGCTTTGGAGATTCTTTTTCCATCTGCCAAATTTGAGTTTTTTATCGCATTCTTCTCCTCATTACCTTTATGAGCCTCTTTTGCCAGTTGAGTTTGTCTATTTTTAAAGTGTTATTTTCCTCAGACAACCTATTTCCTCTCCTTTCATAGTTTTCTTTTATCTTTCTCATTTCCTTCTCCAATTTTTCCCCACTTCTTTTATCTACTTCTTAAGGTCCTCTATGGCCTGTAAACAGGTCAAAAAATTTTGGAAGCATTTGGTGCAGGATTTCTGACTTCACTGTCTTTCTCCTTTTCCATGCTTTGATCCTTTTTGTCCCCAAAATAGCAGTGTAAAATTGGGGTACTCTATTTATTTTGATTCCTTTGCCTACTCATGTCAGCACTCAGTCACTTGAGCCTTGGGCTTTTTTGCCACTGTAGGACTCTGCCAACACACAGGGGAGCTTCCATCCCAAACTCTGGGGTTTTCTCAGCTGTGGGTGGTATTGGTTGGTACTCTCTCTGAAGCCTCCATATGCTCTGGCAAGCTGCACAAACACACACCCCTGGACCTCCACCCCAGACTGCAATCCAGATCCAAAAAGGTTAAAGCAAGAGTGCTTACCTCTCAGACTGATAGCCTTGTCCCCCCACAGTCTGTAGGCCAGGAGCTGAAGCTCCAAAGTGCACAGTGTCTCAGTGGCTTCTCTCCTTGGGGGCAAAAGCCAGGAACTATTGGTCCTAAAGTCCATACTTCACAGACCTCTCACTTTTTTTCTTGGCATCTATGTGTTGATAATTCTGAAAACACCACAGCAGCTGGTGATCTGGAGCCCTGGTCAGGCCACCCTGGGACTAAACCTTCTGGCTCACGTGGGGCTGTGGTTGGCTCCTATAGCACTGTGCTAGCTGCTCCCTGCTGGCCTGCCAAGCTGTCCTCAGTGGGAGATTAGCTTCTCTGTGTCATTTTCTGGGTTCTGTAGCTCCAAAGTTTGTTCAGTCTCCTTTTACATAAAACAGAAGTGGTGGGAGCTGGAGGTGCATAGAAGTCCTGTTTCTACTCCTGCTTGACTCTGCTCCTCCTTGCCTCTGTATTTTCATACCTAACCTATTCCACTGATCAACTTCTCCATTTCTCACCCAGTACCATATTGTTTTTGATGATTAGAGCTCTGTAATATAGTTTCAAATCTGGTACTGATAGCCACCCCCACACCATCCCATTTTTTATTTTGATCCATTTGATGTTCTTAGCCTCCTAACTTGTTTTGTAGTATTTCCCCCTTCTAGATGAGTGTGAGATTCAAGTATCAACCACTCCCTAAAGTTTTCATTTTGGGATCAAGGGCCACCTCCAATCATCTTAATCTATATATTGCCACTTTACCCAGATGGTTCCAGAGAAGAAAGTGAAATTGTTTATTTTGTGAAATCTTCCGTCACTTAAATCTAATTCACTTGCAAATCATGACATCACCTTGTTGAGGTCAAGGTCCTTTTTGAGAACAAAGAAAAGCAACATTTTTTAATCTCTTTCAGTAGGTGATAGGTGGATCCTTTTAATTTCTATTTACTCTTTCCTTCTATGATATCAGGGAAGTTTTCCTTGACAGTTTATTGAAAGATGAGGTCTATGTTGTCGTTGTTGTTGTTGTTGTTTAAGTCACAATTTTTAGGTAATCCAATAATTCTTAAACTATCTCTCCTCAATATATATTTTCAGGTAAATTTTTTTCCATTGAGGTATTTCATATTTTCTTCTATTTTTCATTATTTTTATTTTATTTTATTGTTTCTTGATGTCTCACAGATTCATTAACTTCCACTTGCCCGATTCTAATTTTAAAGAAATTATTTCTTTCATATATGTGTACATATATGTATGTGTGTATATATATGTATATATATGTGCTTACATGCATATATATGTATAGGAGGTTGTATGTGTATATAGATGCATATGTGAGTGTATGTATACATGTTTACATGTATATATGGATAGAGGACACAGGATCAGTTGAATAGGAAGGGATGATATTTAAAAAATAAAATTAAGAGGTGAGAGAGGAATATAATGAGAGAAGGAGAAAAGGAAAAAAAAGCTCCTTCAATGAACTTTTATACTTCCTTTTCCATTTGGCTAGTTCTGTTTTGGAAATTGGTCTTTTCTTCATTGAAATTTTGTACCTCTTTTTCCATGTGGCCAATTCTACTTTTTCAGTCATTCTTCTCTTCATTGGATCTTTGTTCTTATTTTACAATATTACCTATTTTATTTTTTAAGCTTTATTTTCTTTAGAATA
Source organism: Gymnobelideus leadbeateri (assembly GCA_011680675.1). Taxonomy (NCBI): domain Eukaryota; kingdom Metazoa; phylum Chordata; class Mammalia; order Diprotodontia; family Petauridae; genus Gymnobelideus; species Gymnobelideus leadbeateri. Next base: position 4,728 of record WOXC01010826.1, read on the forward strand.
TTTTGTGCCTCCTTTACCAAGCTGTTGACTCTTTTTTCATGATTTTCTTGCACCACTATCATTTCTTTCCCCAACTTTTCCTCTACCTCTCTTATTCGATCTTTAAAATTATTTTTGTACTCTTCTAAGAATTCTTTTGGAGCCTAAAACCTATCCATATTTTTCTTTGAGACTCTGGATTTAGCTCTTTTGACTTTATTGTCTTCTGAGTCTTTTGGTCTTCTCTGTCAATATAGATACTTTCTATGGTTAGGTTCTTTGTTGTTGTTGTTGCTCATTTTTTCTAACCTATTTCTTTATTCTTAGCTTTTTGCTAAAGTTTAGTTCTACTCCCAAGGTGTCGGGGTTACTGTTCCAGATTTCCAGTTTTTCATGCTTCTGTTTTCAGGGCTAATGTTGAAGCAGGCACCCCACCATACCCAGGGTGGCTGCCAACACAGGTTCTTAGATCTGCTTTTCTAAAGGAAAGCAACTCAAAATGGGTTAACAATCTTGCTTTAATCAAACATATATCATTTACCTAGTTCAGGGGAAAAAGGTCAGCACCCCAAACTTCAAAGAATACAAACAAATTACAGGCAGATATTCAAGAAGATAGAGAAATAGATCAAACAGACAGGCATCCAGCTGTCTGACCATTATCTAGTCACAGTTACCAGAGAGGGAAGCGCCAACATTTGGATTTTCAAAGACAGGGGCTTGATGGCTTCCCAGAGTCTCAACTGGTCAAATCATACAGCACTTCTCAAAGTGAGACCCAGAACAAAGCCTCACATCAGGGTTTATATAACCTTCTCCTGGCTCAGAGAATGTAACAACCTTCTTGAACCACTGCCCAATTACAGAATATTCCCCAAAACCAAGCCTCCTGCCACAAGGTCCAAGTGAACTTATGCCTATCAATGGGCCTAGGGGGAAGATCTTAAATTCCCATTAGCAGTTAGTTATAGGGATCTCTAAGTTTTCAGTTCTTGCAAACTGGTGTGATATCAGGAGAGGTGTGGTCATTGCTCTCCTGACCTGTGCAATTATCTGTGAAAAACCAGAAACACTCTTTTCTGCCCCAAAATTGTGCCCATGATGCCCATTCCCCTCTGGTCACGTGTTCTAGTGTGCTATTGCTTCTGCTTGCCCTGGGAGTGCAACTGAAACCCTGTATGGACACTGAAACAGAGACCTGGACCTAGTGACAGCAAAGTATCCCTATCCTTCTGATCAGTTTTCTGATCATCACTTACCATCTGTAGGCTGAGAGCTCTGGAAGCTGCCCTCAACACCTCTTGCTGGCTTCATAGGCAGAGCTTGTGTTGTACTGAGCCCCATTCTCACCACAGGGAGACCAATGACATTTCAAGTTCTCTTGGACTCAAAAATTGCTTCATCTCATCCTTTTGCTGGTTCTAACACTCAAGAATTAATTCTGAGGCATTATTTTAAAATCATTTGGAAGGAAATTTGGGAGAACTCGGGCAAGTACCTAGCTTTATTTTGCCATTTTGGCTCTGCCTTGCCTCTTCTTTTTGTTTCCCCAGCACTTAGCAGTGTCTGGCACAGAGTAGGCACTTAATAAACATTTATTGATCAATTGATTGAATGAATGAATGGATGGAATGACACTTTGTTCCTTAACTACAAGACTTCTGTCATTTTGTCTAGACTTATTAAAAAATTGTTGATTTTCCCTGCTAGTCCATAGTTGACTTCTCACTACATTGATATTAAACTATCGGTTCCTTTAAAAATCTATACCACATCTCAGGCCAATAAGGAATGATCATTATCCACCTATTTATTTGATAAGTGACTGAAAACTTGCTTATAATAAAAATACGTAGTACAAAAATTACTTGTTGCTCTTGCTACAGACAATCCTTGAGTAGAAAACCCTTTCTTAAATGGATAGGTTTGAACAGAAAATAAATATGGATATATAGCTAAAACAGAACTCACTATAAACTATGATAAAGTTTTATGTAAGCTTTGTTTGGAGTGTTTGAGCAGAAGTACAACTTAGTTTAATATAGTATTTTACTAAAGTGCAATGATTCTTTTTGTCTTGTTTTATTTTTCTATTTAGTACTCCCCCCACCTCCCAGTTACATGTAAGAACAGTATTGTAATACTTATTAATAGACATTATGTTCTACATTTGGGCAATATGGTAAAGGAGAATGTCTTTTTTCCCTTATTGTATTTGGTCATATTTGTGCAAACATAATAACAGGAAACATGCTCAATATCTGACAAAATTGGTAGCATACAATATAGTCTATAATTAATGGTTTACATGTGATAATATAAACAGTTTCACATTATCATCCCTTGACTCATACAGTTAAAAAAAATATCCCAATTCTTTCCATAAATAACATGTCTTTAAGTATTGCTTCACTAATCACATGCTTCTCTTTCAGCAGGAGTAGCCATAATTCTCTGACCTTAAAGAATATTGGCAAATGCTGAATACCCGCTCAGGACAGTAGCAACAGATTTCCTTCTGCAATCATTTTCTCAGCATAGGACTGGTATATATACCACGAGTCGCCCTCTAGAATTAGGCTGAGCTAAACATCATGGTAACCTGATATCTGCTTGTTGATTTTCTTCCTCAATAAATAATTCTCTGCAAGAGTTCTCATGGATGGATGTTTTCTTCTATCAATGTACTTGGCACCTAAAATTCATAATTTTCTGATTTTTAAGAGGTGAGCAGGTAATAATAAATAATCAGAAATATATATGTCCATACATACATACATACATATATACATATACATATACATATACATATACATATACATATACATATACATATACATATATATATATTTAATTCTTCACTGGCACCAATGGTTTCTCAGTCATGGCTGAATGGTACAGGGTTTAGAATCAGGACCTGGCTTCAAATCTTAATTCTTTCACTTATTCATGTATAAAACTCACTTTCTGGGCATCATATATGGAACTTCTCTCTCTCTCTCTCTCTTTTTTTTTTTGCTCTTTTTTTGGAGGGGAGAAGGTAGGACAATCGGGGGTAAGTGACTTGCCCAAGGTCACATGGCTAGTTATAGTATTAAGTGTCTGTGGCCGGATTTGAACTCAGGTCCTCCTAACTCCAGGACCGGAGCTCTATTCACTGTACTACCTGGCCACCCGTGAAACTTCTCTTATAAGTATTAGACTAGATAATAATGGGGTTATGGAGGTTAGAAGAAAAGGACCTAAGAAAACATTTAGTACAACTCTCTCATTTTATATTCTCTAAAGTCTCTTCTAAATCTACATCCCCACAAGCATTTTAAAGGATTGCTGAATCATAGAATTTGACATGAAAGGAATATTGAAAACATGTTAGGGGGCAGCTAGGTGACACAGGGAATAGAGCACCAGCCAATCAGACCTCAGACACTTAACACTTACTAGCTGTGTGACCTTGGGCAAGTCACTTAACCCCAGTTGCCCTGCCTTCCCCCCTCTAAAAATCAAAACAAAACAATCTTAATTCTATGAGGTTAAAACTTTATAAATTTTATTAAATTTGTTTTAGAAAGAAGGAAACAGGTCAAGAAAGAGTAAATGTGTAACTGAAGGTTGCAAAACAGGTAAGTGACAGAATTAAGATTAAAATACAGGTCTTCTGACTATAACTCCACTATTCTTTCTAGTGCATGCAAGATCCATACATGAACATATGTTGTGATACCCTATTAATGAATCACAAAACATTTAATTAGTTGGAATCTTAGACATCCATTGATGGGACTCCATTTTACATGTAGCCAGCAGATGTCACTATGGAGCAAAGATGGCCAGCAGGGCACTCCTTTAATTTTTCTTCCAATAGAAAAGGATCAGCTTTATATCTCCCAGTCTGCCTGTCTCCTTGTAAAGGGTCCAGATTAGATATGTGGCCTTGCCTTTGATCTAAATCACTCACATTCAAGGCAGACCTCCTAAGCTAACCATATTAAATTAACTTGGATCTGCTATAAAGAACTTGATTTTAGCCTAGGAATAAATGGCCCACAGGCCTTTTTCTGCTATTTTGGGAAATCTGTTAGACAAAAGTGACTAATAAGTCAATATATTTGCAGGAAATTGGTACTCAAAGACACAGTTACCTGTGAGATCATATTGTGCTTTCATGGATGGGAATCAGAGCTTCTTTGGGAAAGTAGTATTTATTAGGGGAAAGATATTTCATAGTAAACCATGGGGAGCGAAAGAGACAGAAATGGTTTGTATAATGAGATGGTATAAAATATTCTGGAGGTGGCTAGGTGGCACAGTGAATAGAGCACCAACACTGTAATCAGGAGGACATGAGTTCAAATGCAGCCTCAGACACTTAACGCTTACTAGCTGTGTGACCTTGGACAAGTCACTTAAACTCAATTGCCTTGCCTTCTCCCCTCCAAAAAAGAAAAAAAAATGAAACAAAAGAACAACAACAAAAAAGAAATATCAGTTGCTTCAGGAGATAAACACTATAGAAATATTGCTTCATGTCAGAATTTTTGTTTTATTTTTGTTGTTTTTTTTTGTTGTTGTTTTTTGCTTTTTTTGAGGGGAGAGGGCAGGGCAATTGGGGTTAAGTGACTTGTCCAAGGTTACACATATAGTAAGCAGTAAGTGTCTGAGGCTAGATTTGAACTCAGGTTCTCCTGACTCCAGGGCTGGTGCTCTATTCACTGTGCCACCTAGCTGTCCCAGAAACTGATATTTTTAACAGTGAAATATGACAAAAAAGGAAGAATACAAGATCTATGAAGCAACAATACAAACATTATTTAGAAGAAACTGAAAACTTTAGAAAGTTTAGATCAATGAGAAACACAGAGTGAAACCATAATAAATATTAGGAGTAAGAATTAATGAATGAAAATTAAGAATAGAATGAAAAAGATGAGGCAAAGTATTTAGAAAAAAATTAAAATATAATTTTTAGAAAATTATTTGAAAAAAATATTAAAAACTGAGGGAGAAGGAGAGGAAGGCAATGTTAACTGAGAATAAAAGGGGAAGAATTGTATTAAAGGATGAATGACACTTCAAAAATGAAGAAAGGAATAAAATGGGGCAAGAAGGGGATTTAAGAGTGAGAGGAATTAGTTTCCTTATATCCATTCTCCTACAAAAATGACCTTGGCACAAATTTAAATCAGTTTTGTAGGAGAATGGACATAAGAAAGTGTATTCCTACAGGAAGATGCAAAGAAGATGGTGAGTTGTGCTGCTGAGGATGGCCATGGGTCAAGGACCAGAGAATTTGTGTCAGATGATGTCCCCCTGAACTCCCCGCGCCACCATTAAACAGCTGTGTGAGAAGAGGCTTCTGAATCTTAAAGGGACAATTGATTGTTCGTTATTTTCTTTTGGCTCTGTGTATATGTGCTTATAAAGGGGACTGCCACTTTGTAATTTGTCAATGTGTTGTTCTATCTTAAAGGCGAGGTGGATAAGGGGAAGAATTAAATGTAGGAAAGTGAGGAAGTATTGATTAGATTTAAGAAAGATGTGGAAACAAAAACAAATTTTTGATACAAAAAGGATGGTTTAATGGGAATGGGAATTTGAAGATCTTCCCTGCACCTTAGTAGACCTAGCAGGGAGTTTGAAGACATCCCCTGCTGTGAAGCTAAACTCTGACCCCTGATAGGCTGAATGTGGTCACATGGAGCCTGTGGTGGGAGGAGTTTGCTGAAGAGAAGCAGAGCCAGGGAAGCTGGTAGAGATTCATGTCTGAAGTTGGAGAGGGTTGCAGACAGTTGGGGACAGAGGAGCTTAGAAAAGGAGTCAAGATAGGCTCCTGAGTAAGTATTGGTCTTGTATTGGTTTGTGGGTAGGCTAAAAGAAGCTGTGGCTCAGCATTTAATTACGGCTTCAGTCCTTCAGCTTCCTGGGTTTGGGATTCTGTTTTCTGGTGTTTAAATAAATCCTTCAACTTTATCCTCTGTCTGGAGAGTTTGACATATTTTTAGATGGAACGTCCCACTATACTTATAGTCACAGTCTTTATCGTGATCTCGGCGCTGTAAATAGTGCATTGGTGCTACAGAGGGATTGTAAGATATGAATGAGTTTTGTTTCCACATAAATTATATAAAAAATTATATAAAACCTGATTTGAAGTCATACTGATTGCTAATGTCAGAGACAAAACTGCTTGTAGAGAGCTGTGGGGGAGGCTGGAAGCTGAAAATCAGTATATCTACTACTTTTCTTTGTTCTAAGAAGGTATCTTCCTACATATCAAAAGGGACTACCAGGCCAGGTCTCATTGACAAAAGATGGGGATGAAGGCCATAAACCCAGACCCTGCCTCAGATAATGGGACTTTTATTATTGACATCCTGGGCTAGAATTTTCAAACTCAACTTTTGTCAAACCTATTAGCAATTGAGGAGAAACTTTTCACATGATATCTCATACAGACAAATGGGGAAGAGACTAAAAATATTCTGGTTTGACATTTCCTTTTATAAAGAAGGGATTGAAATGTAGAAATGAAAAGATGTAATCAAGGAGTGGAATTTAGTGAGCCCTAAAATACTAACCAATGGAATTCAAGGCTCAAAATTCAAATTTGTGTGATACACATTGTAAAAGACAAAGTGATGTGGAATAAAAACAAGAGAAAATAAAGGCATAAACATAGAGAAGTAATAAAACTTTCCATGTTCTCTGATGATACAATGGTTCCCTTGGAAATTCTAGAGAATGATCAAAGATACTAATTGAAGTCATTAATAACTTCAGTGATGCTTTAGGCTAAAATATAATCCATCAAAAACTAACAAAACCCAATAGGAAATAATAAAGAAAATTCCAATAAAATAATTAAAAATACAAAAACATTTTGTGATACTAAGCACAAAAAGATTTATATAGACTAAAATTTTTTCTGTATAAAAATAAAGAACTTGAATAGCTGAAGGAATACTCAGTTCTCATGCATACCAATAATATAATAAACAATGGCAAGTCAATCAAATTTAATTTATACTTTTTCTGCTATACTATTCATTTGTTCAAAAGGATTCCTTAAGTAGCTTGATAAAATGATAATAAAATTCATTTGTAGAAATAAAAGATCTATGGGGCGGCTAGGTGGTGCAATGAGTAGAGCGTCGGCCCCGGAGTTAGAAGGACCTGAGTTTGGATCCGACCTCAGACACTTAACACACACAAACAAAAACCTAGCCGTGTGACTTAGGGCAAGTTACTTAACTCCAGTTGCCCTCCAAAAGGCTAAATAAATAAAATAAAATAAAATATCTAGATTATCAAGTGAAATAATGATGGAAGTAGGAAGGAATGGGGATCAGCAATTCCAGACCTCAAGTCATATTATAAAGCAAGACTCATTAAAACATTTTTTAATGTAGAGAAGTAGATAAATGGAATTCATTTAAAAAGGAAAAAAAAAACTTACAGAAACTATGGAATTCAATAATCAGATGTTCAATAAACCAGAAAACATAAATTACTAGTAAATAAGATCTTATTTCATTAAAAACCAAACAAACAAAAAACAACTGGAAAAAATAAAAACTAGTTGGGTAGATATTAGAGAGAAACATTTTACACCAGCTATATGCTGCTAGGTAGTGCAGTGGATAGAATTGAGGTATGGAGCTCTGAGTCTCTAATTAGGAAGATGTGAGTACAAATGCCACCTCAGAATTAGTCTCAGTGTCCCAGGGCAGATCACTAGACCTCTGCTTGTCCTCAGTTTCTTTATCTGTAAAGTGGGGCTATTAGCAACACTTACACCCCCCTTGCCCCCAGAGCAATTGTGAGGATCACATCAGATGATTATAAAGTGCCTAGTGCAGTTACTGGTTAATAGTAAATGCTGTATAAGAGTTAGCAAGTATTTTGATGCATTCTGCAATAAATTCCTACTTGAACTTATCTGTAGGTTTGTCTATATCCCATCAATTGCTATTAAAGCTATTATTTATGTGTGTGAATATATATACATAAACCTATGTTTTGATATAGAGAGATCAATAGATACATAGCTATATCTACATATCTATCCACTTTGTAATAATTATTTTTGATTTTATAATTATTTTTATTTTCCTATCTTGTCTAGATTGGAAACTCAGAAGCCACTGATCACCCTAATCTCACTGCCAGTGGGCATGGCAGCTTTTACCTGTTTTATTTTTTCAACTGGGATAGTTTCCTTCTCCTTAATCCAGTGGTGTCTGTTTCCTGCAAATATACTATATTCTTGAAACTTTAGTGCAGGCACATGATTGGATTTAGTCTTACCACAAGTCAGGACTTCTGAGATTCACCAACCTCTGACTTTCTAAGAAGCAGTGTTATAGGTTCCCCACCCCCCAGCCCATAAACCTCCACCTCACCTCCATAGATGTGTTCTTACCCAAACAAAGGATAGAGGTCATTATAAAAGATAAAATAAATAACTTTAATAAGAGGAAATTGAAAAGGGATGCAGCTAGGACAAGAAGAGAAGTCAAATGTGGAAATAAATAAACCCAGTATAAAATATAAATTATATGTAAATATGTGTATATGGGTGTGTGTATATATATGTATATATGTATGCATACATATACCCCCATGTATATATCTATGTACATATGCATAGGCATACATACATAATATATACATATATATATATATATATGTATACGAAAACTATTCTCCAATAGATATATGGACAAAGGAGATAAACAGGTCATAACACCTTGAACATTTTTTAAAAATCATATGAAAGAATTCTCTAAATCATTAATAACAAGATACATAAAATACAACTAAAAGATTTCATCTCAAACCCAAAAAATTTATAAACATTACAAAATGTGGTAATAGTCAACTTTGGAAAAAATATGGGGGAAGATAGGCATGTTGGCATATTGTTGGTGAGATGGGCTGTGTTTGTGGTTTCTACTTTGTTATTGAAGAGAACCATGACATAAGGGAGATGACATGATTTGCAATAATATTTGTAAGACACTTAGCACAAATTCTTGTTCCTGCTGGACAAAAAGATAAAGAAACAGCTATTGAGGTTCTTAAGAAAGAACTGTTGCATTTCCTTTCAAGAGGATTATTTCTTTTCTTTTTTTGCTCTTTTTTTTGGGGGGGGGAGGAGGGAAGGAAGGGCAATTGGAGTTAAGTGACTTGGCCAAGGTCATCTGGCCAGTAAGTGTTAAGTGTCTGAGATCGGATTTGAACTCAGGTACTCCTGACTCTAGGGCCAGTGCTCTATTCACTGTGTCACCTAGCCAGCCCTCAAGAGGAGTATTTCAATTAGTAAAGTGGCAAGCATCAGAAAGTACCAGCCATTCCCCAGTATTGTCAGTCCCCAATTCAATAATCCCCATCACACCTGTTGCTGTTGTCATTGTGTCCACTTGTGAATGCATCTGTCATCTCACCCTGCATTTCCTGCAAAGAAAGGAAAAGAAAAGACTTGCAGAAAAGCACACCCTCTTAATCTTCTATAGCTGCCCAGTCTACCAGGACTACGGATGGTTCCAAAACAATTTCCTTCACCAGTAGTGAAATGGATCTTATTTTATTTTGTCATGCATTTATCTGCTTCCCAGAGATTCTTGAGCTATATTCGGACAAAATAATTAAGGATCAGAGAAGGGAATTAATTACTTTCAAGTAATATAAATAATAAGTGACAGGGCTGAGACCGAAGCCTGGATCTTCTTATGCTCAGGCCAGCATCTTTTTTGTCACTGTGTACTGTTTCAGGGTGAGCACTATGTTTCTTTTTCAGTTTTGATTTACCAGGTAGGAGCAAAAAGTTTTACATATGATGGGAATTTAGTGTTCATAGAAATGAATTGAATAATGAGGGGGGGAACTGGAGAACAGACTGGAGAATTCTGTTTATAGTATGACCATTCCTGCATATGCTTAAAGTACACTTGAGAGGGAGCAACAGAGTGCATATTTTGGGGAGATTAAGTAACTAGAGCACAGGCTGTTCAAAGAGGATATGGGTAGGGGTGGAGAAGAAGTCTGTGAGTCTGGTTTTGGGGAAGAGGGATGAATTTTAAAGTTGAATGGTATCCTAGAGAATATCTAATCCATCCACTTGCACTGGGAAAAAATAAATAAAAAACAAAAACAAAGAAGATCCAGAGAGAAAAGAAGTTAACCTAAGATCATATAGATATTAAGTGCCAGATCCTACATCCAAACCCAGGTCCTCTGACTTCAATATTTTTTCCCTCTGAAAATTAAAGCTCTAGAATAATGGGAGATATTATTATAACATTCATGTTTATATCCTAACAGAATATACTGATTGTGTGATGCTGAAGAAGTCTCTCTGAGGCTCAACTCCCTCATCTATAAACTGAAGATGATGGCATCTACACCACTGGTTTCACAGGATTATAATGAAAAATACTTTGAAAACCCTCAGTCTCTATAGAAACTATAGTTACATTATTTATTATTGTTATTATTTTTATTATTCATCACTGAGTAAGAATAATGTCTATTGTATTTCCACCATGACCATGATGTCCTGGGCAGGGCCTTTTCCTGTCTCAGAGGGTGGGGAGTATCTGGGTGGGATTGGATGGTTCTGGGAGTCAGGCTGTGAGGTTGAACTCGCCATTGTTTCTAATGACATCTTTCAGGGATTGAATCTATTTAACAGTGACTTGTTCTGAGTTTCCCCTGGGGCTTTTATAGACTTTGGCAAACTTTCCCCTCTCATTGAGCAGCGTCTTCACAGATATTTAAGAGGCTTCCTGGCTTCTCATGACAGTTATAATTATATTTCAAAAAGAAGAGGCCAACCCAGTTTTTAGTTGTGTTTAAAATATATCCCGTTTTTCCATTACTACTAGCTTGTCCTTTACACTGACTTCTTTCCCAGAATTAAGAGAAATAGAAGTTTCCATGGAGGCAGTTTGATTTTAATTAAAAAAAAAAAGAATAATTGTATAGATACAGTACAGTGTAAAGAAATGGATTTCTACTTAAGAGACCAAGAACCAAATCAAATCCCACATTAGTTATTTACTAAATCACCATGAGTAAATCCTTCTCTATCTTCATGCCTCGATTTCTTTATTTGAGTAAAGGACATAAACACAGAGACATAACTCGCAGAGTTGTCATGAGGAATGAATGAGGTAATAATTTCATTTGAGTTTGTAACCATAAAAATTAATCAAAGCCATTGTTAATAGTCAGTTGTCCAACAACTGAATGAGTTGCCTTAGAGGTAGAGAATCTTATTTGGGATTCTTGATCCCAATAGGAATTAGATTAGATGACCTCTGAGTTCTCTTTCAGCATTGAGAAACTACCAAATTAGAAGATGCCTGCATTATTTTGCTTTTATTTTTTTTTTTTGGAGGGGGGAAGGTAGGTCAGTTGGAGTTAAGTGACTTGCCCAAAGTCACACAGCTAGTTTTGTGTTACGTGTCTGAGGCCACATTTGAACTCAGGTCTTCCTGACTCCAGGGCCTGTGCCTCTATTCACTGTGCCACCTAGCTGTCCCTAGGTACCCATATTATTGCTAATGTGAGACAAATACGTTATTTGTTTTGTTTTGTTTTGTTTTTTACTTTTTATGGAAGTGAAAGGTAGGACAATTGGGGTTAAGTGTCTTACCTAAGCTCACATGGATAGATTTTTGTGTTGTGTCTGACACAGTATTTGAACTCAGGTCCTCCACTGGTGCTGTATTCACTGTACCACCGAGCTTCCCCTGAGACAAATATATTCTTTATTCTAAAGAGTCATGGAATTTTAAAGTATCCTCAAGAGGAAACCAAGTTTTAATGTGTTTCTGAATTTAACAAATGGGAGAAGAGATAGGATTGAAACTTCAGTGCTTGAAAGGAACTTAGAAGCGATCTAGTTCAACTGCTTCATTTTATGTTGAGGAAACTGATTTCCAGAGAAAGGTGAAGTGATTTGCTTAAGGTTACATAACAAGTAAGTGGCATGGCTGGCTCTGACTAAATCAAATAAGAGAACCCCTGCATGACATTTAGAGAAGAATTCCAGAGGTTACAATGGAAGTGGAGGTCCAAGGAGAGAGACTACAGAGCTCTAGGGCTGAGCTGACTATGTGAATAGGACAGGGGAAGGGGCGACAGCAGCCTGTGCATACTGCCTTCTTTCAGGTCATCCCAAGTGTACCACTAGGGTAGGGATTCTCATTTCTGGCATGGATCTTGGTGATCAAATTGAGGATGAAATCAGGGTTGGGGTGGTAGATAGTGAGAGAAGTTGGAAGAATGCACCCTGTGCTGTCAGAATTATGGACTTGTAGAAGTAAAGCTGGAAAAGACCTTAAAGGTCACTTAATCACTTCATTTTATGGAAGAGGAAACTGAAGACCAGAAAAAATGGGACTTGCCCAGGTTACACAGCTCATAAATGTCTAAGGCATATTTTGAGCCGCAGTCTCTCTGACTCCACATTCAGGGTTCTATCCAGAACATTACAATACCTCTCTAGGTCAGGTGCTACTTTTTGATCTAACTCTGTGAAATATTTCCAGGTTTTATTCATATCAATACTGATTCTCATGTGACATGATCTCCAGACCCTGGCCATTTTCTTCTAGAATCTCCTATTGCTACATAAATCTTAGATGCTTTTCCCTCAATATGTTTACATCATCATCAGCTTTGATGAATGGGTCAGAGAACCAATAACACTGAATGCAACACTCCTGAAGTTCTTATGATTATAGACAAAGCTCCCATATATCTAGAGAAACAATGTATCATTTCTTTTAGCAAAAATTCCATATAATGTTTTATTTTAAATGTTTTACTTTAATTTTAAATTTTTAAATTTTTGTTTTAGACTTTAATGCACAACCGTGAACACATCCACATACTTAGGTCGACAGAAAGAGAATGGCATATGACAGTTTTAATCTACTGTGTATAGATTTTTAAAGTATGTAGCAAATTCAGTATAGCAGTATCAAAACTACCCTTCTTGTCTGTTTCCCCTTCCAATATTTCCTTCCACTATGCAAAAGAAAAGAAAAAAAATGTTTTATTAATCCTCTTTTCTCTTTCTCCTCCCTTCCTTCCTTTCTTCCTTCCTTCCTCCCTCCCTCCCTGCCTTCTTCCTTCCTTCCTTCCTTCCTTCCTTCCTTCCTTCCTTCCTTCCTTCCTTCCTTTCTTTCTTTCTTACATTACCGTTACCCCTTTATTCTCCACCACAACATCCCCTCTCCTCAAATAAAAGTCCTTCCTTGAAACAAATAAGCATGGTAAAGCAAAACACATTTGTGTTGTATTGTCCATGTGTGTGATTGCACACATTATTCTCTGCCTGTAGTATATCCTCTCTCCAAGAGATGGGAAATATCCTTGATCATCAGTGTTCTGAGCTCACAATTCACCATTTCTCAGCTGCAGTGGTTGTTGGTGTAGTTTAACTGTTGTTATTGATTTTTCTTTGTTCCTCCATTCACTGAGTAGCCAGTCAGATCCATCCTGGGATTGTTTGCTTATAAACAGAAGAGCAGCTCTTTCTCTAACATGGTGTTGTCAGAGAGGACACTGTATTTGAAGACAGAAGATGTAGATTTGGAATCACAGTACTGTCACTTGTCAGGTGAAGAAACTTGAACAAATTACTTGACCTCTATGGTCCTCCACCTTCTTCCCTAAAATGAGTTTAAACTCATTGGGCTCTGCAGTCTTTTCCAAATACAATGCTATCTCCTTCATAAAATAGGTATAAAGCAGGCTAAAAAGACTATCCAAAACACTAGACCATGAGTCAGAAGCTTTAGGTTCGAATCAAGTCTCAGAAAGTTACTAGCTGAATTATGGGCAAGTCATTAAACATCTTAATACCTCTGTTTCTTCCTTTGTAAAATGGGGATAATAATATTTGTACTATCTTCCTCAAAGACTTTTGCAAGCCTTAAAATGTTTATAGAAATGAGAGATATTTTTACTATGTGGACTCTATTACTTGTAACTCTGTTACGTTACTCTAGTCAAGGCCCCCCCCCCATATTTCCTCAGTTTCACTACATATATATATATATATATATATATATATACATACATACATACACATACAAATATACGTGTACATGCATGCACATACACACATATATGATGAGGTAGCTATGTAGCAAAATTGATAGAGCCTTCTTAGTTCTTGAGTTAGGAAAACCTAAGTTCAAATCTGACCTTAGACATATTAGCTGTGTGACCCTGGGTAAGTCACTTCAACTTTCTGTCCCAGTTTTCTCATCTGTGAAATGGGAACAGAAATAGCACCTACCTTCCAGTGTTGTTGTGGGACTAAAGTGCCGTAACATTTATTAATTGGTTTTCCAAACCACAAAATGCTACATAAATTCTGGTTATTATTATCATTATTATTGTTATTTTCATTCAAAGGAGAGGATTGACTAGATGATCTCTAAGTTCCATTGAAGTTTTATTTTAAGATTAATACTAATCCAGACTCAAACAACCAAACAATCAACCAGTCAATCAAAAAGCAATTACTAAAGGCTTACTATATGTCAGTGTAATGTTAAGGGAATTTGAAGATCTTCCCTGCCCCTTCATAAGTACAGAGAGTCCTGGCCCAGAGATAATCAGGCTTTGGGCTGTGGGGAGTTTCCAATTATGTCCTGGGGCATAAGGATTTTCAAACTCCTCAGCGCACAGCCAATCGGATGCTGAGTCTTTTTCCTATATTCTGGGAGTTTGGCACTTTGCTTTGGGGGTTCACTCATGAGAAAGATCTTTTGATTTCCTGGTCTAGACTCTGAGTAGCCAGATGTTCAGAGCCCCTCAACTGCTCAGATTTCTGTGCTCCCTCTATCCAATAATGTATCTAAAATGTATAGCAATACTGTTTTACTCAGACAGCTGGAGCCCTGTCTGTTGGTCTTTGTGCTAATTTCTCTGCTTGTATTTTCTCCACGTTCAGGGTGCTGACCTTTCACCTGAACTAGTGAATGCAGTTAAAGTAGATTGTTAACCCTTTTAAAAGTTTCCTTTCCTTTAAGAAAAGAACCTGTGCTAAGAGGCCATCCTGGGTGTGCTGTGGTCCTTGCTGTACAGTCAGGCATTGTGCTAACTACTGGGATACAAAGAGAAGCAAAAACAGTTCTTAGCCTCAGGAAACTCATTTTAATAGAAGAAAGAATATGTAAATAAATAGGTAATACAGATATATGCAGAGTAGATGGGAAGTAATCTTAGAAAGGAGAACACTTCATGTGGGAGACCCAAAAACCCTTGCTTGGTAATTCAGTAATGCCAAAGTAGTTTCTTAGCCTGATATTTAGTTCTGACATCACAACTCTGACTCTGGGCCTCCCATAAGTAGTAAAGTAATAGATCAATCAATCATTCAATCAATAAGCATTTTTAAGTGTCTACTATATTCCAGATTCAGTGAACACAATAACAGATGTGAGACAGTGCTTGCCTTTAAGAAACTTATATTCTAATAAGGAAATGGGATGCAATAGGTAATAGGAAAATAGTTATCCAGAAAGGGAGATTTAGTCTAGGCAGTTGCAGAGTTTGTGAGTAGAGAAATATATTGATAGGCTTTTTCTAGTAACAATTGTAGCATTGATTGGATTGTTGTTCTCAGAACATGAGCAAGAAATGGTAGGATGGAATGGTGGTGAAGTTGGTGTAGTACCTGGGGAAATGACAAGATAACCAGAGTAGGTAGGTCCTGGTGTTCTGGTTTATATCTTAATGGGAAGTGAAGCATGGTCTGGGCCTGGATGCATGGAATTGGTTAGGAGATTTTTTATGCATCTACCCACCAATCAAGATAGCTTAGCTATAGAGGTGGGAAAAGTAGAGCAACAGAAGAACAAAATGATGTTCACTAACTTGTGCTTATATCCTAGACCTGTTTCTTGCTATCTGAGAGATCATGGTTTAATGATTTTACCACTCTGACCCTTACATCAATGAAATGAAGGAGATGTACTTGATGGACTTCTAAGGTCTCTTTTAACTCAAAACTTTGAGTTTATGAATCTCTAAATCAATGGCAGAGCCAGGACTAGTATCCCAATATGCTCATTCACCATCTAATACACTTTGCACTAATAATGATGATGAAAGAGATGGCAATGCCCATTTATTAGCATACAAATAACTTTATAAACAATATCTCCTTTGATATTATACCTAGCAAAAAGTCTACTATCATTTGAAGGAATTATGGGTTAGATATTTTTGGATTAGCTTTGGTGAACCTAATGTTGGTATATAAGTTATTCCCATGGCATGATGAACCTAAGTTATACATAATAAAGATGTATGTTTCCATGACTCGTCAGTTTAGTGAATTTTCTGTATTCAACCAGATTCAAACTAAGGGTTCTAATTTTCTTCATCTGTAAAATGGACAAAATAATATCAACTACAATGTGGAGTAACGGGAATTCAATTCAATCTCATTAAAATCATGTATTAGTGTCACGTGTCAGAAACTGTGCTAAGTCACTGACTTCAAATGATTAATTCTAGAGAGAAACATCTAGAAGGAAACAACAGGTACATAGATACAAAATATATGCAAAACAGATATAAAATATTACATTAAGAAGGGAGGGAGGAAACTAAGGGTGAGAACCATTAACAATTTTAGCAATCAAGAAAAGTTTCTTGTAGGAGGTGACCTAACCTGAGGCCTTGAATGGAGGTAAGCATTAAAAGAGGTTGAGGTGAAGAGGGAGAGGCTGCCAGGAATAGAGACCAGCCTGTGCAAAGAAACAGAGACATGAAATGGGACTCAGAATTCTGGGAATAACAAATCAAGTGGTTTGGTTGGAACATATTGTGTATGAGGAAGAGGAAGAATGTGAAGATAGGCTGCTGGCAAGCTGTGGTGGACTTTAAATCTCAAAGAGAAGAGCATGTATTTATCTGAGAGGCAATAGTAAGCCACTGAAGATTCCTGAGCTAGGGAAGGATGTAGTCAGGCCTCTGTCTTAGAAATAGCCATTTGGCAGCTGAACAGAGCCTGGATTGGAGATCGAGGAGCCTAGACACATGGGTGTCAACCAGGAAGTTATTGCAATAGATCAGGTGAGAGGTAATTAGATCTTGAATTAGAGTAGGTTTGATGTGAGTGGAAAGTAAAAGATGGATGGGCTAGATGTAAAAATCCCTGACTTTGAAGTCAGAGTGCCTTCCTTGGAAGCCTGGCTCTGCTACTACCAAGCTGTGAGTTTTTACATCAGTCACTTAAAATTTTCTGGGCTTCCATTTTCTCATCTCTAAAATAAAGTAGTCAGAACTGTTCTTATGGAGCCTTCCCAGTTCTAATAGTCTATGTTGTATAGGAAAAGAGGAGAGAAAGAACACTGGATGAAAGATATGAAGACTTCAATTCAGAGCTTGGCTCTGCTATTTACTAACGGTGTTTCCTTGGACCAGCCATTTAACCTTTCTTGCTCTCAGTTTCTTCCTTTGTAAATGATGGGGTTGGATGGAATAGTCTTCAAAGTCCCTTCAATATTTAGATTCTATGGCTTACTTGGATTTATAGGTTAAAGGTGAGGGAAATACTTTGTAAACATCAAAGTTCTATGGAAAAGTTAGTTGCTAAAGATTGCTAGTCATTTGGAGGACAACACCCATGAGTTGTGATGTGTGTGTGAAAATATGACTCATTACCTCTCATTTCAAAATTACCCTGAGTGATTAATTGAAAATACATTTTTATAGGGTTCTTTCACACTTTATTCTGATTTCCTCTTTAGTGTCATATTTACAGAGGCATTAGTAGACTAGGGCTCTTTTTTATCTCAATGCACCTTGATTGTTCATTATTATTTTATAAGTTCATAGAAAAAAATGATGCTATTCCTCCTATTGATCTGGTTAACTGGGAAAAGAGGAAGGCTAGCTTTCATAGGATTCTTCTCACCTTCAATCCAAAGAAGGCCCTGCCCTTTGATAGAAAAGCAAAGAGGGTAGGAGGGGGGGCCACCTCAAGGATTTGCCCTTGGAAGTGCCTGAGAGTGATTTATTAAATGAGCAGAGAGACAATACTGTCTGCATTGTTGGACAAGTTAGGAATGGCATGTAGATCTTAGGATCCTGGAATAAGAGCAGAGTGGGACCTTAGATGCTGAACGTAGAGTCAGGGAACACTATGGTTCAGTTCTTGCCCCAGATACTTGTTAGCTGTGTCACTTATCCCCCATAAGGCCCAATTTCCTTAGCTATAAAATGTGGATAATTATAGAACCTACCTCATAGGGTTGTTGTGAGGCTCAAATGAGATCATCCTGTATAAGATATTTTGCATACCTCAAAGTGCTGTATAAATGTGAACTGTGGTTATTATCTCTTTTAATCCCTTAATTTTTTAGGTGAGGAAACTGAGACCCAGAGTGTTGAAGTGGCTTTCTTAACTTTACCTAGGTAGTATTACAATGTAGATATGATCTTAGAGCTTCTGTCTTAAAACCCAGGGTTCTTTTCATAATACCATGCTGCCTGGATCCCTGCACAGTCCACAACTTCATTAATTATGAGAATTGACTTAGAAATTTTTCCTTGTCTTTTCCTTATCCAGGGGAGAGAATAACCTATCTGACCACAAGGGGAGAGGACTTCATTGACCGGGCTTAATTGGAGACTGCTGTACAGAACAATGACTGACCCATATACGCGTAGATACATTGAGCCTTGTATTACTTGGATTACTGAATTCTTCTGTTTTGCCTTTGGCATCAAAGTTGCTTTTATTCTTCTTAGCCCTTATTTTGCAAGGTTACAAAAATAAATTGAAAGAGACCTTAGCGGTCATCTAGCGTAACCCCTACCTGGAAGTAAATACTCATACAACCTAACAAGTGGTCAGCCAACATATCCTTGAAGACCTTCGATGAAGAGAAGGATGCCACCTTTCAATTAGCCCATGCCATTTTCCTTTGACTCCAGATATCAGGAAGTGTTTTCTGGGCTCACTTTTGTCAGGTTTTTGAAGTTCATAATATCATAGGTTTAGAGCAATAGAGGACATTAGAAGCTATCTAGTCTAACCCTTTCATTTTATATATGAGAAAATGGAAGCCAAGAGTACAAAGTGACTTTTGTCAGGGATACACAGCTGGTAAGTGTTTGAGGCAGGATTAGAATTCAGGTTTTTCTAAGACCAAGTTCAAAACACTTATGACTATTCCTTCTTTCTGCCTCTTGTTCACAGTAACTTGGATATTTAATAAACAGTTAAATAGCAGGCTTTGGAAACACAGGCACAAAGATGCAATCTTCCCTACCCTCAAGGAACTTACATTCTATCGAGAAAGTACCATATAGTTCTATAAAGGATATGAATGGAGATTGGATATACCAGTGTTTTCCCTAAAACTGTGGGGCCATAACTGTACAAAACACTCCAGCTGTAAATAATATCATTTAAACTACAGCCACAACCTCTGGAGCCCTATCTCAGGTCCATTCATATTATAAACACCTCCTAGAGTGAAACCATTACTCTTCTTAGCACTTGAGAAGATATAAACTGAAGAGAGACAAAAGTTCCTTCCCTCAACCAACTCAGTGTTGGAAGGGGAGAAAAATATGTATAGATGAATATAATACCAATCAACTATTATAAGCAAATAAGAGGATTAGAAAGTACTATGACTTCATATGAGAAAGCAATCATTCTCAACTCAGGAAAATCATAGAAGGCTTAATGATGGTGGTGGCATTTGAGATAGGCCTTGACAGATGGGCAGAACTTTAATAGGTCACAAGTGTTTCTGAGTGGGATAGGATATCCCAGGTGTAAGGAGCAGAGTAAGTTAAGACACAGCTATAGGAAAGTGTGATGGCACATTGGTACCTCATTGACTTTGCACTGCCCTATTTGAAAATCAGTCGAGTGTGTTAAAGTCAAAGAGATAGGTGTTGGCCAGGCCACGACCAGCTTTGAATGTCAGACTGAGTCTATAATTATCCCATAAGCAATGTTTTGTTTAAACATCAGCATAGGCTAGAGCAAAGGAAGGGGTTTGGGGGTGGGGTTATAATATTCATTCATTAATTCATTTAACAATGACAACTTTAAGCAAGGTATCCGAATTATAGTGAACTTAATAAATTTTTTTCCTTTCTTTCATTCATTCGTTCCTTCACTTATTTTTGCATAACCCTTTCTGTATTCATCACTGGAAGGAAGATAAATATGATAAGCAAGACAGAGTCCTACTCCCAGAGAGTTTATCAAGTAAGAGAGTTTGGGGGATAAGGAAAGGTACTGAAATCTCTGATAAGAAAACTCTCTTTTATAAAAATAGGTCAGCACATTCTCTAAAACTTATAGTCTTATTGAGTCACCTGGGTTCCTGAGAAATCAGGGGACTTGCCCAAGAGGTCATAGGTAAATATATACCAGAATGGGACTTGAATTAGGAAGGTGAGAGTTTGAATCCTTCTCCAGACATTTACAAGGTGTGTAATCTTGGGCAAATCACTTAATCGTGCTTGACTCAGCTTCCTCATTTGTGAAATGGAGATAATAGTAGCACCTACATATCATATTTGTGTTATGACAATATGTATATTGTATGTTTAAGTTCTTTGGAAACCTTGAAGAGATCTAAGACGATTAGTTGAATTATTTTTTTTTTTTATTTTTCCTGGCTTGCAGGCCATCTCTATCCACTACTCTAAGCAGCCTCTGGAAAAGATTATATATATGTACATATATATTAGAACATAAATATCTAAAAGGAAATTAATAAAATATGCTATGAGATCAGATGGGAAGATCACTCCTAACTGGCGAAATCAGGGAAAAATTTGAGAGATTAAGAATCTGAATTGAATATAAAGGACTGAATGGCAAAAGAAAAAATTTAAGACAATTGTATGACTCATATTTAGATCTTATTAATAGAGGATTTCACCTTCAGAAAATACATACTACTAATACTCTATGCTATTTAAGTTTTTCCTTAAAACAACCCTCTGAATTAGGTGTAAGCTAGGTTATGCAGGTAATATTATCTCCACAAGACATTAAGGCATAGAGTAGTGAGTAACTTGCCCTGATTTACACAAGCTGTTAAGTTATAGAGTGTGGATTTGGCATCAGGTGTTCCAATAAGGATAGCTTAGTGGGGTACAATCTTGCTCTCTTCCCCACACTGTGATATTCTTTCCTCTCCTGCACCCTATAATGATCTTGATTAACTGAAATATTGTCCATTCTTCAAGGCTTCTCTTAAATAGTGCCCAATAATTCAGATTTAATGAACGTTGGCTCAAAATCTACTACTTAAAAATTTAATTACCTTAGATAATTTATGGAAGTAAATTCTCTTCTTTGAGTCTCAAATTCCCATCTGTAAAATGAGGACTAGATAATTTCTAAAGTCCTTTACTACTCTAAAACATAGGGTCCTATGATCCTTTGACCCCCCACCCCAAGGCCAGTGTTCTTTCCATTATACTATACTGCTGTCTCCCACCATCTAAGCCCACCCCCAGAACGTATCTAACTAATGAATGAGAAGAGTAACTGGTCAGTGATGCTTGTTCCTGTTGTATACCTAGTGACATTTAAATAACTGCAATGAAGAAAAGAATTATTGCCCCTCTCCTACCACTCCTAGGAAGATGGGGACCCTTTCGAAATTAATTACACTCAACACTCACTTCATCAAGCCCCTTCATTCTTCTAGAGTGAATCATTAGGACTAGTGTTAATGGTTCTCAGCTGGGCAGATCCATACAGAAATCATCCAGAGCTTTGCCAGTGATTCACCTTCCCCAGTGACTCACCCGCTTGAAGGCAGTGGAAATCTCAGGAGAGGGACTGGTTGGTCAGAAAAATGGAGATTACCTGTCCCTTGAAGGCTACATCCTCTTAATGAATGAGATCTAAGGTGCGACTCTTATAATTGTTCTAATTTCTCCCAGTGATGTGGAGCATAAAACATTCCTTTAAGTTCATTACATGCCCCAATAAATATCTTCCCTTTTAGGGTTGGAGGTGACTTTAGAAGGTGATTTTATAAACAAGGTGGGGATTCCCACTCCCAATACCATGTCTATATATATGTATGCTATGTGGAACACTTCTTCACCATAGCAGGTTTAGCAGGAGCAGCGTACCTTGGTCACCATGAAAGCAACAGGTGCCTTTGTACTTCTTTCTCTGGCTCTTTTCTGCTTCTTCTCAGGTGAGTTGCAATGACTATTGGGTATGTTATTAGTTTGTTAATATTCCATTTATTTGGCAACTATACGTTTCTGGCCAGGGCAGGACCTGATAATGGATACATCTTTAAAGGAATGAACACTTTCCAAAATGGTAGAGGGGCTGGCTCTGCATAAGCTTATTTTGAAGAACAGGCTGGGAATATATGTAGCTAGACACAATTCAGATCCGAAGTTCCTGAGGTAGGGATGTTGGGAGGTTTTAATGGACCAGAATTGCAAACAATTGTCAACAGTGTGACATGGCAGTCAAATTAACTAATGAAATTTTAGGAGAAACTAATAGAAGCCTGGGGGGACGAATTAGGGAAGCTAAATTCCCACTATCTTCCATATTAGGCAGACCTCATTTAGAAAACTTTTCAGTCCTTCCCCAACATTTTCAGGGAAGAGGAAGATTTCCTTCTTGGACACAAGAATGACAGATTTATTGGATTAGGGATTGATGTGATTATTGAAATGTTTACTTTTCAGTCCAGTCATTTTTGGGGGAAACTTTCAACGTATTGTTCCTAGTTCTAAACTCTGAGGGCAATACAAACAAGCCTAATCTCTCATCTACATGGTAATACTTGAAAAATAGCTAACAAGACAATGAATGTATGCCCTATAATCTTCCCTCCTCCAGCTTCAACACTGATTTCCTCATATAGCACAGATTCAGTTCTGTTTATCATCCTGGACTCCTTCCTCTGTACCTATTCCAATTTGTCAATGTTTTCCTTGAGCACAGGGATGGAATATTTCCTGAGTTAGGAAATGAGGCCATGCCTGCATATGGTCAGCCAAAACAGTATTGGGGACCATCTTAATAATCAACATTTGCATAAATGATAAAAATATTGCTATCAGTTTTACCCCAAACACGCTATTAACTGTTCTAACTTGCTGACTTTTGTCATATGAACAAAGATTGTCTTGCTACACAAAGCTAGTAAATGAGCTGAATTCTTCTGGTTATTTACTCCTCTCACCCTACCTCTACCTACCATGGAGTAATGGAAAAAGGCTTAAGTTGAAAGTTAATACCTTTGTATTCAGATCTCAACCCTGTCATTAACCGGATGTATGACATTGGGTAAAGTTCTTAGGAAGTAAAATGAATGACTCCGTGGTTGTGATAGATGAACTCTAATGTAACTTCTAACTCTGTCATCCTGTAGTTTCTATTCTGAGATCCTTTTTGGTTTTAACATTTTGTAAGGAAAGATGAGAGTCATCTCATTGGCTTTAAAGACTGTTTCATCCTCGTCTTGTGCTCCTAAGGATTTCCTCTACACCTGTGGCCAGAGTTGGAGCAAGTGGAGGCATACAGTCCCAAACATCCCAGACAATAGTATAGTTGGAGCTAATTTTTAAAATAATCTCAAATTTTATGTAACAAATTGGCTTTATTCCACTTAGTAAATACCTAGTCATCTGAATAATTGTGCCTTCCTGTCTCTGCATTTCACTATGCTTACAATTTAATTTAATTCGATAAAATATTAGTCATCTATGGCATATTGGAGAGAATTAGGGTTATGATTTATATCAGAAATACCTGGGTTCAGAAATCTTGGCATTGTCTTTAGCTTGAACAAGTCACTTCCCCTTTTGGGACATCAGTTTCTCTATCTCAAACCATGATCACAGAATTTCAGAACTGACAGGGACTCCTAGATATTCCTGACAAATATAAGGTTATCTATTCTTTGACTGATGAATTCTAATAATGTGGAATTCACCACTTTCCAATGCTGTTCATTCTATGTGAGGGCAGCTTTGATCACTACTGTTTCCCATATATCAAAATGAAACATGCCTTTCAGCAACTCCCAATCATTGTTCCTAATTTTGTCTTCTTGGCTCAAACAGAACAAATTTAATCCTTCAAATATTTAAAGTCAAATACCTTATCTCCCCTTTCCCCTTAAGATTTCTCTTCCCCTAATGAAACATCCCTACTTTCTACTTTGTACTAATGTGATTGCCCACCATTAAAGAAACTGATTTACTCAAACTATTTTGATGTGTCAAACCTCTGGGACATAATTACCCTTCTCAGTTCTGAATTTTGAGAATTCCAGAATGTTACAGCCATGGTGGAAAGAACTTTAATATAGTTAAATTTATTTTATAGAAGAAGAATTTGAAGCCCAGAGAGGGGGAGCATCTTATCCCAAGTTACACTGAAAGTCAGTGGCAAAGGCAGGGCTGGAACCTAGGTTTTCTCACATTTATGTCAGGGAACTTTAAACTTTACCATACCGCTTGTCAATCAGTTCCTGGCCATAGCTTTTTCCTTCACCAGTCTCAAAATGGTTTCATCCCTAGTAACCTTGGGGTAAATAAATGCTAGTAAAATGTCGTAATATCTACTACTCTGACATAGTCATAACTCTTGTCCTCTGTCTTTGATAAGTCAAGAAATCTTGCTAGATACAAAGCTTTTCCTTCATTTAAGGATTTGAAATTTCATTGCATGGGTTTTGTGCTTTTGTTTTTCCAGATGTCATCAGTCAAGGAGGAGGGAAGGTCAGTACATGTTACTTCTCCCTTTTTTTAGGCCAAGTGATGACTCATTATTTTTAAATCCTCTATGAAAGCATGGGACCAGGCTTGGGGTTGAACCTAGAGAATATGATATGAATATGCATGAGTATGTGAACCTTACCAATACAAGTGGGATTTCTAGACCATTGAATCTAATTGTAGATTTAAGGTGATGACTGGGAAGGGGCCCAACTTATCCTAATTGTCTAGTGGACACATCCAACAAAATTCTAAGATTATAGCTTTATAATTCAAATGTATCTTCAAAATCAGTTAGTTCCACACTCTTACTTTACAGATAAGGTAAAACACTCAGGGAAGATAAGTGACTTACCTGATAGTTGCAAAGGTAATAAACGAAAAGAATAAGGATTTGACCCAAAGTCTTCTGACTCAAAATCCAGGGTTTTCTCCATTGTACCAGGCTGCATCTTGGGTTTCAGCCATATAACGTGTGACATACTGTTTCACCATAAGCAAGTCACTTAGAATCACAGGACATTAGAGTAGGAAGGTACTTTGGGGGACATCTAGTCTAATTTGCACCAAAATCTTTTCTATGACATCTCCAAATAAGACCCAAAGAAATTTGAATCTAGCCTCTACTTGAAGATGTCCAGTGACAAAGAACTTACTACCTCTTTTGCCATCACACCCTTTTTGCGGGGTAGCTCTGTTAATGAGTTTGTTCACATTTTAAATTGAAATTCATCTCCTTGTAAATTTTTTCTCCAATATACCTAATTTTGCCCTCTGGAACCAAGCACAATAAATCAGAAATATCATTATCCTTCAAAGGTTTTAAGAAACTGACTTTTCCACTAAGTCTTCTATTCTTTAGGCTAATCATTTCAGTTTCTGCAACAAGTGCTGGGAGGACATATATTTTGATCCATTCACTTTCTCAGCTACCTTCTTCTGTAAATGTTGAAGCTTATCAATATCCTTCCATAATTGTCATATTTGGAACCATACATAGTATTGATGGAATGGCCTAACTAGGGAAGAGGAAAGCATAACTAGCATATATCTTCTTCTCATAACTATACTTCACCACTCTGGGCCTCAATTCCTTCCTCTGAAGGGATCTATAACGTCTCTTCCAGGTCTAAAGAGCCTATGTTTTCTGATTTTGCACATGTTTTATAGAAATAGATTAATAATAAGAAAATAATAACAAAACTTGCATTTATACCACACTTTGAGGTTTGAAAGACACTTTATATAAATTCATAGGAATAATAAAATCTTAAGACTAAACTAGGACCTTACTGGTCTGTTGGGTCAATTTTAACTTGGAGAATTGATTTCCCTCTATAAAATAGTTATGTTGTGATATAGATATCGAGTTAGGACTAGAGGCTAGGTTCAGCTGACTCCCAATAGAATGTGCTCTCTTTCTGTCTGTCTCTGCCTCTATCCTGTCTCTTTCTCCTTTCTTTGCCCCACTCTGCACCCTCCCTCTCTCTGTCTCTGCTTCTGACTTTGTATCTGTCTTTCACTGTCTCCTTCTCTGTCTCTCTTTTGTCAGCTCCCTCCTTCTTGCAATCCTATCCTCCCCTTCTAGAACCCAGCAATTACTTAATAAATATTTGTGAAATTTAATTAATAAAGCCCAAATCCTTCCTCTGAGTCTTGCTTCACTGCTATTTCTCCTATACCAACTTCTTGTGTAACAAGTCACTGCACTTCTTTGGACCTAATTCCCTCCTTTGTCAAATGAGAGGGTTTGGACTAGAAAATTGCTTAGGGCTCTTCCAGTTTTCAGTCTTATAATCTTAAAGTCCTTAGTGCTTAATTCTAAACTTTGGGGGAAAAGTTACTTTGAAAAGTCTCAATAACTTTAAATAGATGAACTTTAATTGTTTTCAAGCACTCAGAGTGTGAAAGTGTACTCAGGTGATATTTTAGTGAACAGATCAGATTGAACTGTGATTAGCCCTTCAATTATCCATATATGCATAAGTGTTTCAAAAAATATAAAACTATAATTTTGTTCTCCCAAGGATATTTAGGCTGGTCAAGACCTCAAAGATTTCATCTTGTTTTTGGGATCAATTCTTTAATCACTTTGGCTTCTCTGCCTCCTAGAATAAGGGAGCTGCAATGAACACAAGGCATCTTCTTGACATTTGATAGAGGAACAAGCTGAGGCCTAGAAAGGTTAAGGACACTTCTATGGTAAAGTAAAATACCAAGATCTGCTGACTACAAATCTTTCTTTCTACTATTTCATGATGATATTGGGGACATGGATAGTATGCCTATAAAGGTAGAGATGAACACTGGCTATAATTGATTTAGAACTATAAGGAACCTTCTAGTTCAATCCATTCATTTCATAGTGGAGGAAAATGAGGTCCCAACAAGGGAAGTGATTTGGCTACCGTTTTGCTGTAAGTAGGAAATGGAGGGAGGATTGAAAATCAGGTAATTCCCATCTAAAATGGGAACAATAAGACAGATGATTATTAAGACCCTTACCTCCTGCAATGGTGTCTTCTGGATACCAAGATGAATAAATGCAGGCTGTAACTTTAAGGGGCTTAGAATACAGAAACAAGAACTGTAGACACAAATAGTCACGTCACATGTGATGACAATAGCAACTCTCTTTGATACAGCACTTTAAGATTTAGACGTAGAGTGGAGTGCAGTCTGAATTCAGAGTGTGAAGATTTGACTTTGTCACTCTCTTTTTCCACCTTAGGGAAGTCAGGTAATCTCTGGGCCTCACTTTCCTTATGGATAAAGTGAGGGAGTAAGACTAGATTACCACTAAGGTCCCTTTCAGTTTTAATCCTATGTCATAATGTTTTCTTGAGCACAGTCTTGTGAAAGGCAAAGTATATTATTATTGTACCCTCTTTACAGATGTGGTAATTAAGGTTCAGAGAAAACAAATGATTTACCTAAGGTCATACAACATGTAAAGTTCAGAACCCAGACTGAAAACCAAGTTTCCTAACTCAGAAGTAAAGTTCTTTTCACTATATCACATGGCATTTCATAAATTTAACAAAATTATTTTGCTGTACTATTTGGATATACCTCTCCTTGTATGAAGCTTTTACTACGTAGGAGAGAGCTATTAAAAAAAAAAAACTTTAGATATAACCTAATCATAATTCCCCTTCTCCACTTAGAAGCAAGTAAATTGAGACATAGTAGCAAAGTGAATCGAAAGACATCACATAGGTGGTGACTAAGTCAACATTTAAACCCAGGTTTTGAGACACTAAATCTATGATTCTTCCTAATACATTTTGAAGAACCTAAACCTAAGTTTTGCAGAAATTATCACTGAAAATTGGCCCTGGTGTTATGGGAATTAGCTCAGCCTGAAGCATATTATAAACCTATTATAGACACAGCAAACAGTTTTATACTCACTTGGCACATAGTAAGCACTTAATAAGTGATTTTTGTTGACTTATTTATAGAGATTTTGGGGGCATGGTCATTTGGTAGCATAGTGACTATGAATACAGCCCACTTGTGCCAATAAACTGGCCTGGGAGTTGAAATGATCATCATCATTACTATTCCTAGTCCTATTCTTGGCAAAAGTGACACATGCTTCTCTAAGATTTAAGCAATGTCATTAAAACTACCGCGTTACAATAGAAGGAAGCTTATGCTTAGACTTACTCAGATCACACAGTTAAGGGAAGGGCTAAGATTCAAACCCAGGTCTTGTAACAACATCAAGATGAGATTCTGTCGGAGACCTTAGATACCATCAAATCTAAAGCCCTCATTTTACAGAGGAGAATATGAGAGTTGGAGACTTTGTTATTTGACCCTGGTCACAATTTTTACTGAGACGGAAATGGAATAATTCAAAGTTTTCTAACCCCAGGTCAGAAGACTTAGGGTTAAAACTACATATCATCTGTCAGTATTCTTGGAGACTCCTGAGAAATTCAAGAATTTTCTTTTAAAACCCAATACATAATAAAACAAAAAGAGAAAATGTTGCTATCACAAATTTTAAATATACTACTAGGAATTTTTACAAAGGAACTCTCGTGAGCAATTTGAGATTAATGGCCAGAGTTAGATGGGTGTGGAACAGTTGAGAGTCAGAGATCAAGAATGAATGGGGCATGTGGGGACAAGGAGGTCATTTTTTACTCATGTCTGACTCTTTGTGACCCTATTTAGGGCTTTCTTGGTGAAGATATTGGTGTGGTTTGCCATTTCCTTTTCCAGCTCATTTTACAGATAAGGAAACTGAGTCAAATATGGTTCAGCTACATGCCCAGTGTCACACAGCTAGCAAATGACTGAGGCTGGATTTCAACTCAGGAAGATGAGTCTAGATAGCTGCCTGGGGGCCAGGTTAGGATGGGGTAGGAGGAAGAACAAGTTTGGATAAAGCATATTGGGAACCAAGGTTGGATAGAGAGAACCTGGGGACAAAGTGAGGATGATGATAAATAGGTCAAAACTGAATAGGAGAAGGATTGGGAACAAGTGATATATGGGAAATATTATGGAACAGGAATGGTGATGGATAGTTAGGAACCAGAGCTTGAATAAAGGGGCTCTGGGCAATAGGAATGAAATGGAAGAATGGTGGGATTTGGGGGCCAAAATTAAGTGAGAAGGTTGAGAACCAGGGCTGGATAGGAAGATATGGGAAACAGAGTTAGATAGGAAAGGGCTTTAGGGTTGTGGTCAGATGGGGGTGATTTGGAGTACTAGAATTTGTTAAATATTTTATAGAGGGAGGATATCAATTGGTGCTAAATTAGGAATGTTTGTTAGTCAAAAACAAGGTTTGGATGGAGAGAGCTGTTCATCAGGGTTGAAGGTGGGAGCCAAAGTTGAAGAGCAGCATGAAACCCTGGTCATCATTACCTTCTAGATACTGAATTCTACTGCCTCCCTCCACCTGATCCATGCGGTCGCTTCTCTGATGGGGAGGAGGATGTATGAATGGCCCCAGAGCCCTGATACTTCAAGGGTCAGGGAAGCTTACCCTCCAGATTCGGTGTTGATACACAATTCTAGGACCTGTTTATTCCACCAACCTTCAGAGAAAAAAATATATAGGGGGACGCAGGATGGGTTAGTAAATAAAAAGTTGTGACCAGTGGGCAAATTCCTTACCTTCATTGTCTGAAAAGATCCTCAAAATGTGTTAAAGTCATTGGATTTAGAGCTGATAGAAATGGATTCGAGGTTCAGTCTCTGTCCTTGAAAAAGTCTCTCTTTCTCTCTCTGTCTCTCTGCCTGTCTGTCTCTCTGTATTTCTGTTTCTCTCTGTCTCTCTGTATGTCTCTCTCTCTCTCTCTCTCTCTCTCTCTCTCTCTCTCTCTCTGTCTGTCTGTCTGTCTCTCTGTGGCTGTCTCTGTTTTCTTATCTAAATAATGAAAGGATTGGATCCGATAGTGGTGTCAAACTCAAATAGACATGGATCCCTGTGGGCTGTCCTGTCTATAGAGGTCCCAGACATTCTCACCGACCTTGGCCTGGGGTGGGGGGGAAGGGAAGAAAATGACTGTTGCTAGCTTTAGGATATTATGAGGGCAGAAACACATCCCCCACTCCCCCAACCAGTTGTGTTTTTTTTTGTTGTTGTTGTTGTTTGTTTGTTTTTGTTTTTCCTTTCGGAGCTTCAGTTTCCTACTCTACAAAATAGGATAGTCATATATCATTTCTTATATCCTAGGGTTTGTTTTAAGGAAGTATTTTGCAAATCGTAGCATGCTAATGAAAAATGAACTATTGTGATATTATGCCTAGACAGGACCAGCATGGAGCCTGGTGAAGTTCAATGACAAGGAAACCCCAAGTGGCATACCCTGCAAAAGGGAGCTCAGATTCTGAGTTTAAAAAATGTTCACAACTTATAAACATCTTGTAAAGTTTAAGACTTTGGTAATATCTTCACTGATAGTGGAAAAAAGTATTTCATTAGGAGACAAAGGACATGGGTTCACATTTTTACCACTAGGACACTAGGAAAGGTACTTTGTGAGGTGAATTCCCAGATTCTCCCAGGTTCTGGCATTTTAAATTCTACATTTTCTTTTATGTCTAATATTCTATTTTCTACATTCTATCTTTAAGTCCCACAAAGTCATGATTAGTGGTTTCCTGCTGGGGAGAGTTTGGAGGCTAATAGACCTGGAATCCTGGTCACCCTGAGAGTGACAGTTTGATATTGCTCATCACAGAGGCTCAGAGAAGACCTTTTTTTCTCAATCTCAGTCCCCAGGGAAATTAATGGGAGATGAAATCAGATCTCTTGGGTAACACCCAAACCCCAAGCCTCTTTCCTTCCTTTGCTTTTCTCAATAGCCCAAATCCCTCATCCTGCATCCTTCCCCAGGGAACTGTGGGAGAATCCCAGGTCTCTAATAAAGATCCTAAGCTGAAGACTAGGTGAGAAGAGACTGAATTAAGACAAAGTCACTAGTGCTTCTTTCTTATTTCCTTTGCCAAAGAACAAAAGAACCTGGGTCCCAAGCTTTTGGGGCTGAGTGGGAAAGGTGTCTTAAGGTCTCATCTCTCTCACATAAGGGATTTATAGTTTTCTTTCTTTTTATTGTGTATGCATTTGATGAAGCTGACCTTTTCAATGAGTTCTGAGCTCAATTTTAATGTCTGTCCTGGACAAAATGCCCTTTGTTGGCAGTCAGAGAGAATAATAAGACCCACATAAATTGTATTATTGGACTATATGATACACTATTTAGGAATTAAGCCCACCTCTTTGAAGGACTTTATTTTTACCAGCTCAATGTGATGCCACTATTGTATGTGTAGGGATGTATGTGCGTGTGTGTGTGTGTGTGTGTGTGTGTGTGTGTGTGTGTGTGTGTGTGTAGGGGAAGGTTGGTGGTACAACCTTCTCCCTTATCTCTGGTGAGAACAAAAGGGATTGAGACTGGCAGTGTGCATGCTGTGTTACTGAAAAGGGCTTTTAATTTGGTGCCAAAATCTCAGCTCTTCTATATAACCTTTGAGATTTGGGACAAATCATTACCTTTCTCAGGTCTTCTTTTGCCTTCTATAAAATGAGAGGGAAAAGTGTATTAGAAAGACCAGTAGTTTTAGAATTTGAAAAGAACTGGATTCATGCCTCATCTCTACCATTAGCTGACATGTGACCTTTGGCAAAGTCACTTAAATTTCCTGAATCTTAGCTTCTTAATCATATTTTATGTGAATAATAATACTTGCACTACCTACATCAAAGGATGCTTGTGAAGAAAGTGCTTTATGATATCATATAAATGTGCCATTGTAATTAACAATAATAATAAATCCCATAAATGCTTTGCTTTTTATGGGGCTGTGCAAAATTCTATATGACTAAAGGAAATTATGATAGGTAAATATCAAATTTTTCAAGAAAAACCACATGTGCTAAATTGGTGTGCTTGTATAAATTTTTCTCCTACTACTCACTTCATTCTTCATCAGTTCTTTGAGGCATGCCTAATATCTTCTGAAAGTATCCCTTTTGTCATTTCTTCTGGTGCAATAATATTCTATTATATACCGTAGTTTGTTTTTCCCCCAATAGGTGAATGCTCGCTTTTAAGAAAAAAATTATTATAAAAATAGTTACTTTTAAAAATGTATACATGTGGGGGCGGCTAGGTGGTGCAGTGAGTAGAGCACCGGCCCTGGAGTCAGAAGGACCTGAGTTCCGACCGGCCTCAGACACTTAACACACAAACAAAAACCTAGCCGTGTGACCTTGGGCAAGTTACTTAACCCCAATTGCCCCCCAAAAAGCTTTAAAAAAATTAACTATTAAAAATGTATACATGTGGATGTTTTTTCTTTTTGTAACTTTTTAAAGATGTATTTTATTTTTAATTTATGTTATAAAACAAATATTTCCATAATATAGTATAGTAAAAATGATTACACACTAAATTAAATAATTTAATATATAGCTTGCTATCCCACTTACAAATATAATAAATTTTAATTTAATAACTTTCTTTTTTCTTTTTTTATCCTTTCTCCCCTTTCCTCCCCTACACTAGAGACAGCTACCATTAGACATAGCTCTACACACATATGTAAAATTATTCTATGCATACTTCTACTTCTTTCTCTGGATGCATATTGTACCTTTCCTCATATGTCTCCTAATAGTGGAATAGTTTTGTCTAAGGGTATGGGCAGTTTAGGGGCACTTTTGAACAATTTCAAATTGCTTTAACTTGAGATTTTAGATAGAGAGTTAGAACATTTATTAAGCATTTACTGTGTATCAAACACTGTTATAAGCTCTGAGTTTATAAATATTAGCAAGCAAGGTGGGTCTTGCCCTTAAGGAGTTTTCATGGTAATAGGGGAAAAATAGAAGGAAAAGTTGAAAGGGTGAGAGGGAGGACTTATACTTGTGGTTGCCGGCTAAGGAGATGGTCAAGGAGTGACATTGGTGGCCTGGTTCCAGGAAAGATAAAGTAAACACTCTTTTCAAAGCCCGGTGTACCAGAGGTTTGACTCTACAATTCCAGCAGGAGAGAGATAGGATTATGATCAGAGTATAGACACCAAGATAGAGAGATGGCTTTATTCTCTTAAAACACAAGAACATTGGGCTGGACATCAGGACATTTGGGCATTAAGGAAATCACTGTTTCCTCTGGGCCTTGGTTTCTTTATCTGTAAAATTAAAGCTTGAATTATATGTTCTTTCCAATAGTAGTCAATGAATCTAAGCAACTAAATATAATGATTGTTTCTGAATCCATGAACTATCATATAGTATCATCTTAAAGGGCTTACCAAGGAATATCATCTTGGAGGTAGGTTTGCCATATGCCAGTTCTTAGAAAATAATCTGGGGTGATTCAATCCAGGGGAAAGGTTATCTCCTTCTCCCTCCCCCACACCACATTTCTTTATGAAAACGATGTTCCAAATCTGATGCTTATCATGATCATCCAGCTTTGTTGATTATAAGATTAAATTATAGTCAACTTCTATTTACAAAGGCAGAAGCACAGGTAATGGAATTGAAAAATATCTCTCTCCTAAATGGCTTAAGCATAAAACTGGTACATAAAAGGGCTGATTTTAATTTTGTGGAAAAATATAGTGACTGTGAATATGATCATTTCTGGGATTCTGTGAAACTTTCTTCTATTGTGCTATGCTAGGTGGACTGCGGTGAATTTCGAGACCCCAAGGTATACTGCACCAGAGAATCTAACCCTCATTGTGGCTCTGATGGCCAGACTTATGGCAACAAGTGCTCCTTCTGTAAAGCAATGGTGTAAGTAATTGATCTCTATTTCCCCTCATGTAAAATGGGAAGTTGGACTAGATAGCTAAACGTTTACTTCTTGTCTTACATTCTGTGTTCTGTGTTATAAGGTCCCTCCCAGTTCACATATTCCACTTTCCATGTTCTAAGATCCCATCCAGTCAGAAAATCCCAAGCTTTCCATAACATTTGTTCAAAGACTGCTATAGTCAACCTTGTTATAATTCTTCTCACTACGGCTAGAATACATAGTTATATCTCCCCAAATACCAAGACCACAAAATCCCATGCTACTGAAGAATGTTAGAGCTAGAAAGAATCTCAAAAATGATCTGTTTCTATGTTCTCACTTCATAGATGACGAAAGTGAGACCATGGAGGAAGATAAGGGAATGAACCAATATTACAAACAGTTAACAAGTGGCAAAGACCAGAATTCACCAGGTGTCCTTAATCCAAATGAATTTTTCCTTCTAAAATGCCATCCTTCTTACTCATTACAATGAATTATTTGGATAGTTCAAGCTGAAGTATTCATTTCAGGGAAACATCTTTAAAAATATTAAGACAATCAAAGTTAAGGTTTCATTGAACTCAATCATGCAAATACTTGTCCTTTCACACAGACTGGGACATAAGCTCAACCAACAATCTAGATTTTGGTATTGATAGATTCAGATGGTCCAACCACATAGACTAATGTTTTTTTTTTTTTTTCAATAGCCTCTGACCCTGCTTTTGCTATCAAGGGGTAAATGCTTAGGTCTTATGAGAGAAAAACAAAACAAAACCTGGATTGGGACTTAGGAAACCTAAGCTCTTTTAGGTCTGATTTTGACTTTTACTTACTATGTGATCTTGGACCAACTCCTTCTCTTCTTGGGACCACTATTTCTTATCTATAAAATAAGATGGTTCAGTTAGTAGGCCTAGGTCACTTCCAGCTCTGCCCTTCAATAACTGTCATATTTATATGTGTCTCTTTCACAGGGAAAGTGGTGGAAAGGTGACGTTAAAGCATACAGGAAAATGCTGAAGCTTGATTAGTTTTGTGTGCGGTTTGCCCTCCAGTCTCTACTCCATTCTCCTAATCCCTTTCCTTATTCTTCCTTTGCCTCAGTTTTCTGTGAGGGATCACACTACAGATACACATCTTTTACTGACCTCATGCCTGGGGAAGGGGTTCAACTTAAACCAATTTACATCTGTGCCCTCTGATATATTCCATATGAATAAAATAAATTCCACAGAAGCCTGAGTCTTGTTTCAATTTCAGCTGGTGGCAATGCATAGAGGGATATGCAGTATTGCAGGAAGAATTCTGAGATGACAACAGATGACTTGCATTCGCATTCCAACTCTACCACTAAGCAGCTATAGGACCTGGTGCAGATTGGTTTCTCTTTCTGAACCTCATTTTCTCAGTGTGTGAAACATTATTAAAAAGGTGATTTGTGAAGAGACTGAATTAATCGTCCCCCCAAACTATAAGGGTACATCAGTAGTAAGTCATGCTAGGCCAAGCTAATTTCCTTTATAACAGGATTGCTGCATTATAGATGAAGGAATGTCATAAATGAAGCATTTCTGAATTTCACCAAGGTCCTTGACAAAGTGTCTCATGATGCTTTTGTTATCAGATGAGAGAACAAAGAGATTGGTTCAGAACAACATGGAATGAGCCAAAAGAGTAGAGAAAAATGTCAGCAGAGTTGGATGAGTCTAGTCAAGCATTCCAGACGTCTGGCATTGGAAGTGTTCTATTTAACATCTATTTTCAATGACTTGAATGAAACCTCATATGTCATATCATACTTATAAAACTATAGTTAACGGGAAAAAAGAACAGATAACAAAAACGTGACTGAATCATGAATTAAAAAATATCTTGACAGCGTCAAAACCCAGAGAAGGTGAGAAAAAATTAACAGAGAAGAATATAAGACTGTATTTGGATTAAAAATTAAATTACACATATAAAAAGTAGGGTTTTTTTTTTTTGTAGAACATGAAATATCCAGTCAGACTTAGTTGACACGTTGGTTAGTTTGGCCAATCTGCTCCCTCTTATTTTAAAACTTTTTTAAAGCTATTTTTAATGAAATATGTATATCTGGGTAGGGGAAAGTAGAAATGGCAGTGATATAAAAATAGTTATCAATAAAAATTAAAATAGAATAGGGCAAATGAGTCTAGACATTTCACGGTGAAAAATGTTTAATGGACTGAAAAATAAGCAGGAGTTAACCATAATCTGGCATCCCTAAAAGGTTAATTTGATTTTACATTGCATTGTGATCACTATAACAACAATCATTAAACATTCATTTATACCTACACTGTGCTACGTGCTGGAGAAACAAAAATGAAATATTCCCTGCTTTCTAGTAGCTTTCATTTGTTTTTTTTAATAGTTCAGAGATTTTTTTCTAATAGCTTTAATTACAGTGCTTGTTTGTCGAAATGAAAACCAAAAACGACTATACAAAACAGTTGATTACTAATTGTGTATTAAAGCAGTAAGAGTTTCCACAATACCAAACAAACCAGTTCTGACTTTTTCCCGAGATAAAGTTTAGCAGCTCCAGCTTCTTCAGTGTTTATCAAAATACAAAAAAAAGGAAAGATCTTTTTTTTTTTTCAAATGGCAAATCTGACCCTTGTAGTAATGAGGGGTAGTAAAAGACATTTCACACATATACAGATAGGGGGATTGTTCCAAAACAGGACCGAATACTTCTAGAATGGAATGACTCCCCAAGCTTTCACACTCAATTTATTTTTTTTCAAAACCTAGACACCACAAAGAAATGCCGAGTGTTCTTGACTGTGTTTTTTAAATATCTCCAGCCAAGCTTTGGGGCTAATGTAGGCTGTGCTTACTGTGGAGAGGTTTCAAACAGAAGCACCACACACACACACTTGACAAAAATTAAAAGGCTGGTGTTTTGTTGTCTAAATATTTCAGAAAACTCTTCTCACTGTTTATAACCAGCCATAATTGTGTCCTTCCTAAGAGTTATTCAAGTGCAATGGAGAACTCATCCTAGCCTGACCTGAACTGCAAGGGGGAAAAAGTCTAGTTATAAATGGTTTGTGATTGAAGATCTAATGCTCTCAATGTGCAGCCTGCTCTGAACCACAACTTCAAAGTTTTTTTTTCCTAATAAGTATCCAGGTGAGCACAAATACAAGCAACAAACTCTATGAAATACATAAAGATGCAAAGACATAGCATTACGTGGATCTCTATTTTAACCATGCAAAATTGATCACTTGTTTGATTTTTATCATCATTTCTCAAGTTTAAAAGAGAAACTGCAGACAATTACAATGGTCTGGTATTCAAGTTGTTATTGCAAAACCTACACTAAGTGTATTTTTCTGTTCTGTGTGTTCAAGTGTTTTCCTCGTCTTTTTAAATTTTTCTACTATTTAAAAAAATACACTGAGTTAAGGTTAAAAACCAATTACCAAAATGGATCTCAACACAGATCTCATAAGCCAGTAGGAGTAGCATCATCTCTGCTACTACACGTTAACCACCAGCAACCCAAGTGTCAATGTGATTAAAATCCCTTCCCAGTACTAAACGGTGAGTTGACTTTTGTACAATAAAAAAAGCTGAGTAATATTGCATAGGAGTACCAGAAACTGCCCCATTGGAAACAAAAACTATTTACATTAAATGAGAAACCTGTGTTTCAGGCCTGTATTTGCCAAATTTACAGCATGGTGCAATACATACTGTGACAAGGGGTAGGAAAAAAAAAACAGCTTCTGGCACTCGATACCACAAAGTAGCACAGTTTTCCACATGAGAGTAAAGCGAAGGTCGAATAGGAGGAGATAAGAGGGAGAGAAGGACAGAGGGAGGAGGAACGTTTGTTTATTCATTTCTGGTTTCGGAGCTGATTGGACAACCAGTCCAGTCCTTCATAGAGCCCATCCCCACTAGTGGCACAGGTGGCTTGGATGTACCAGTTTCTGTGATGAAGAGAATGCAGTCCAAGTTTATGTGTTATTTCAGCTGCATTCATGGCATTCGGGAGATCCTTTTTGTTAGCAAACACTAATTAGATGGCATCTCTAAGCTCATCCTCTGCCAACATTCTCATCAGTTCCTCTCAGGCCTCATTAACTCATTCTCTGTCATTACTGTCAACCACAAAAATCAGTCCTTGTGTGTTCTGGAAATAATGGGGCTATAGGGGTCGGATCTTGTCCTGGCCATGTACATCCCACACTGTGAAGCTAATGTTTTTGTATTCTACAGTTTCTACATTGAAACTTATACTGGGAATAGTAGTTACTATTTCACCCAGCTTCAGTTTGTACAAAATAGTTGTCTTTCCTGCAACATCCAGACCAACCATTAGGATCTGCATTTCTTTTTTGACAAAGAGGACTTTGAAGAGGTTAGCAAATATATTCCCCGTGGGTCAAGTGTGATGTATTGAAAGTTGGCAAAAGAAACCTCCCCGCTCCTGAGCCTCGGGCTTCCAGTCTCCTCACACATGAGCGGCTGCCAATCCTTTTTATCGGCTCTCCAGGCATTGGTTTCGCTCCCACAAGATGACAGCTCCCAACAGCAGCCACGTCAGTGTCGGGAAAGGCCATTGTAGCTTACATTCTATAAGATGATTCAACTTATATACATGCATGGATGTGGATATATTTTAAAAATGCAAGGTTGATTTGGTAGATGAGATGATTAGGGGAGGTCACTTGTAGGAGATAATGCTTCAGCTGAGATTCAAAGTAATAAAGAGATGCAAGAGACAGAAGTGAATATGGGGTGCAAGCAAGGAAGGGATGGGGCATTTCCAGAGGAGGTACACTGAATATTCTCTAAGAGGAACAGCAAAAAAATCAATTTGGTTCTACCAAAGAGGTGTGTGTATGGAATGTACAATTTGGGTATGGTGGCATATGCCTGTAATCCCTGATCCTAGGAAGGTTGAGGTAGGTGGATTACCTGATCTTAGGAATTTGTAGTTGGAATAACCTAAAACCAATTGGGTATCCATACTACTTTCTTTTTTTTAAACAAATGCTTTATTAACTTCTGTTTTACATCATTCATTTCCGCCAGATTTTGAGTTACAATCATTTTCCCCCCATTATTCCCCTACCCAACATCCCAGAATAGAAGTCCCACAAGATATCGCTTCCTCCAATCTGCTCTCTCCCATACCTTCTCACATACCCCCTTTGACTTTTCCATTAGAGGAAGGTGAATCTTTGTGTCCCAATGCCTACACATCTTATCTCCCAATTACAAGCAAAAGAGTATTAATAATAGTATTTATATATATTTGAAACATTTAATGTTAAGACCTCGAATTTCAGATCCATTTCCTTCCTCCCTTGTCACCCATTCCCTCTGGGGAGATAAGTAATTCAGTATATGTTGTACATGTCTAGCTATGCAAAACATTATCATAGTAGATATATTGTACAAGGCTGCTTATACTTCCCTCCCACTCATCCCACCCCCCACCTGGTCCATTCCCTACATGATCCTGTCCCTCTTCTATAGTGGGTACTTCCAACCTCCCCTCCCCCCAAGGATGCCCTCCCATCCATCATCCCTCCTCTCATCCTCCTTCCCCCTATTCTGCTGCAGGTTGAGATATCCCATTTAGTATGTATGTCATTCTCTCCCTGAACCAAATTCAATGAGAATGTGGTTTTGCCTTTTTTGCCTTCCTAATCTCCCCCTCCCTTGCAACCACTTCCCCTTGCTTTTTCTACATGAGATAGAATACCCTACCCTGTCTCTCCCCATCTCCTCTTGCCACTTTCCTCTCTCACCTCGTAATTTCATCCCTTGAGTATTATCCCTTCCAAACAGATTAGACCTATGCTCTCTATCCATATATAACTATAAGCATATACACACATATTCGCATATGTATTCATATGACCACACACCCTTCTTCCATTATTTTCATAGTGAGAAAGATATCATCAGTTACAGTTATTGCTTTTCCATATAGGAATGTAAATAGTTCAACTTTGATAAGTTCCTTTTGATTTCTTTTCCCTGATTACCTTCTCAGGCATCTCTTCCTTCTTGTGTCTGGAAGTCAAATTTTCTATTCAGTTCTGTTTTTTTCCTCAGGAATGCTTGAAAGTCCTCTATTACACCAAATGACCACATTTTCCCCTGAAACAAAATACTCAGTTTTGCTGGGTAGGTGACCCTTGGGTTCATTCCCAGTTCTTTTGCCCTCTGGAATATCATATGCCATGCCCTTTGATCCCTCAGTGTAGTAGCTGCCAGGTCCTGGGCTATTCTGATTGTGTTTCCACAGTATTGAAATTGTTTCTTCCTGGCTGCTTGTAGTATTTTCTCCTTGATCTGGGGATTCTGGAACCTGGCTATAATATCCCTGGGAGTTTTCTTTTTGGGATCTTTTTCAGGAGGTGATCGATGGATTCTTTCAACCTCTATTTTGCCCTCTGGATCTAAAACATCAGGGCAATTTTCCTTGAGAATTTCTTGAAGGGTGATTTCTAGGTTCTTTCTTTGATCATGGCTTTCAGGTAGTCCAATAATTTTCAAATTGTCTCTCCTGGATCGATTTTCCAGGTCAGTGGTTTTCCCCATGAGATATTTCACATTGCCTTCTAATCTTTCATTTCTTTGGAATCTTGATTTCTCATAAAGTCATTAGCTTCCATCTGCTCCAGTCTAACTCTGAAGGAAGGAATCTTCTCAGTGAACTTTTGATATTCTTTTTCCATCTGGCAAATTTGACTTTTTAAGCCATCCTCCTCATTGCCCTTATGGGCCTCCTTTGCCATTTGAGTTAGTCTATTTTTTAAGGTGTTGTTTTCCTCAGTCAGGCTGTTGACCCTCATTTCATACTTTTCCTGCATCCTTCTCATTTCTCTTTGCAATTTTTCCTCCACTTCTCTTATTTGATTTTTAAAGTCCTTCTTAAGGTCCTCTATGGCCTGCAACCCGCTCATGTTTTCCCCTGGGGCTTTTGGAGCAGGACTTCTGACCTCACAGTCCTTTTCCCGCTCTATGCCCCCAAAATAGGAGTCTAGGGTTGCATTTTTCTGTTTCCTTTGCCTTGGCATGTTGCCACTTAATTACTTGACTTTTGGGCTTGTTGCCACACTATGGCTTTAAGGCCAGATAGAGGAATTTTGGTCTCTAACGTGTGGGGGACAACTTCTGTTTCTGGGAAGGTGTAAACCCACCCACGACTTCCACCCCAGATCACAATCCAGATCCAGGGAGGTTAAAGCAAGAGTGATTACCCCCCAAGACTGATCACTGGATCTCCCTATGATTTGCAGGCCGGGAGCTGGAGCTGCCTCTGAAAACTACAAAATGGCATATCTCCTCAGTGTCTTCCAGCCCCCAGGGGAGGGAGCCGAGGCATTCCCCAAATACTGGTCCCAAAATCCATAGGACACTAACCTCTTACTTTGTCCTAGGCATGTCTATGTTGATAATTCTAGAATTGCCACAGCTTCTGGTGTTTGGGTGTCTCTCCAGTAGGCTGCTGGCCCTGCCACCCTGGGGCTAAAACCTCGGCTCATGTGGACCTGAGCTCGACTCGGCTCGGCTCCCCATGCTCTGCCCGCTGTGTGCTGCCCGCTGCCGGCTCCCAGACCACTGTGCTGTTCCTTCCTGCAGGGCTGCTGGACTGTCCTCAGTGGGAGGTTAGCTTCTCTGTGTCGTTCTGTGGGTGCCGGGGCTCCAGAAGTTGTTCAGAGTCCCCTTTTACATAGTTTGGGGGGAATCTGGGGGCAGGGTGGCTTGGATGTGCTGTTGCTACTCCGACATCTTGGCTCTGCCCTATCCATACTAATTTCAGCACTAATATGATGAGCCTTTGTGGATGGGGAGCTTCCAGATTGTCCCAGGAGGGGCAAATTAGCCTGGGCTGGGGAAGTATACAGAATTAAAAGCCCTGTCCTGATTATTAGTGGAATTAGTGGAAAATTAGGCTGTTAGTGGCTGCTGCATTTGTAGTTAACTGGGGACAGAGAGATATTATATAAAAAATATAAATAAGCAAATGAATAGATGAATGAATAAACACATAAATAGATAGGTGGATGCCCACTTATATTTTCTGCACTTTCACCATCCTGGTGAAGGCTCTCATCACTTCACATCTGGAATATTGTTATTACTTTCTGGTTGGTCTTCTTACAAAAAGCCTCTCCCTATTCTAGTTCATCTTTCACACTGAGCTGCCAAAATGATCTTCCTAAAGAGCAGATCTGCTCATATCAATCAGCTTTCTAACTCAATAAACTCCAGTCATTCTCTACTACCTCCAGTACCAAATAAAAAATCCTCAACTTGGTATTCAAAGACCTTAATTATCAATTTACCTCAACTCCTTTTCCACTCTTAAAATCTTATACTTTCATTTCCCCTGCCTACTCTTTGTTCCAGTGATACTGGTCTCCTTGTTGTTCCTGAAACAAGACACTCATTCTCCTGATATTTTCACTGGCT
The DNA here is from genome assembly GCA_011680675.1 of Gymnobelideus leadbeateri. Lineage (NCBI taxonomy): Eukaryota > Metazoa > Chordata > Mammalia > Diprotodontia > Petauridae > Gymnobelideus > Gymnobelideus leadbeateri. The sequence goes on from WOXC01010826.1 coordinate 47,249, forward strand.
GTTATCCCTGCCTGAAGGAAACCCCCACAATACTGAAGAAAGCAACACCTTAAAAATAGACTAACCCAACTGGAAAAAAAGGTCCAAAAAGCCAATGGGAAGAAGAATGCCTCAAAAACAGAACTGGCCAAATGGAAAAGGAGGCCCAAAAGCTCACTGAAGAAAATAATTCCTTAAAATTAGAATGGAAGTTAATGACTTTATAAGAAATCAAGAAATTATAAAACAGAACCAAAAGAAGGGAAAAATAGAAGACAATGTGAAATATCTTTTTGGAAACACTTTTGACCTGGAAAATATATCCAGGAGAGATAATTTAAAAATTATTGGACTACCTGAAAGCCAGAGTAAAAAAAAGAGGCTAGAAATCATCTTTCAAGAAATTATCAAGAAAAAGTGTCCTGATATTCTAGAACCAGATGGTAAAAAATAAATTGAAAAGAATCTACTGATTGCTTCTTTGAAAGAGATCCCAAAAGGAAAATTCCTAGGAATATTGTAGTCAAATCCTAGTGTTCCCAGGTCAAGGAGAAGATATTGTAAGCAGTCAGAAAGAAACAATTCAAGCATTGTAGAAATATAACGAGTATAACACAAGATCTAGCAGCTCCTTCATTAAGGGATTCAGGGGATTGGAAGATGATATTCTAGAGGTCAGAGTAGATAGGATTAAAACAAAGAATCACCTACCCAGCAAAACTGAGTATAATCCTTTGTGTGTGTGGGGGGGGCGGGGATGAATATTCAATGAAATAGAAGAGTTTCAAGCACTATTGGTGAAAATACCACAGTTGAATAGAAAATTTGACTTTCAAGTATAAGAATCAAGAGAAGCATGAAAAGGTAAACAAGAAAGATAAATCATAAAGGACTTATTAAAGTTAAACTGTTTATATTCTTACATGGAAAGATGGTATTTGCAACTCATGAGACCTTTCTTAGTATTAGGGTAATTGGAGGAGATAGATAGATGGCACAGGTTGAATATGAAAAAATGATACCTAAAACATAAAATTAATGTGTGAGAGAGGAATACATTGGGAAAAGGAGAAAGGGTAAAATAGAATAGGGTAAATTATCTTACATTAAAGAGGCAAGAAAAAGGTGTCACAATAGAGGGGAATAGTGGTGAGGTGAAAGGGAATGAGTGAACCCTACTCTTATTGGATTTGGCCTAAGGAGGAAATGACATACATACTCAATTGGATATCTTACCCCACAGAAAAGTAAGGGAAAAGGGAACAAGAGTTCGATTTCATAAGGGAAGACAGATTGGGGGAGGAAGTAGTCAGAAGCAAACACTTTTGAAAAGGGATAAGGTCAAAGGAGAATATAGAATAAGTGGAGGGCGGGATGGGATGGAGTATAATATATTTAGTCTCACAGCATGACTGTTATGGAAGTGTTTTGCATAACTACAAATGTATAACCTATATTGAATTGCTTGCCTTCTCAATGAGGTTCTGTGGGGAGGGAAAAGGGAGAGAATTTGGAACTCAAACTTTTAAAAACAAATGTCAAAAATTGTAAGGAGAAAGGGTAAAATAGAATAGGGTAAATTATCTTACATTAAAGAGGCAAGAAAAAGGTGTCACAATAGAGGGGAATAGTGGGGAGGTGAAAGGGAATGAGTGTCCAACTGCTTTCTGGCCTCACAAGGTTACATCGCCTCATCCATATATCTCACTGCACAGTCGCAGTGGATATTCACAATTTAAATATTGTGCAAGTATGGTGGAGATTTTTTTGTACTACTTTTTATTATTGCTTAGATGTTTTATTATTTTTATTAAACAAATGCCTTATTAACTTCTGTTTTACATCATTCATTTCCACCAGATTTTGAGTTACAATTTTCCCCCATATTTCCCCTACCCACCCTCCCAGAATAGCAGTCCCACAAGATATCGCTTCCTCCAATCTGCTCTCTCCCATATATTCTCCCATACCCCCTTTGAATTTTCCATTAGAGCAAGGTGAATCTCAGTGCCCCAATGCCTGCACATCTTATCTCCCAATTACAAGCAAAAGAGTATTAATAATAGTATTTATATATATTTGAAACGTTTAATTTAAAGACCTCGATTTTCAGATCCATTCCCTTCCTCCCTTGTCACCCATTCCCTTTGGGAAGATAAGTAATTCAGTATATGTTGTACATGTCTAGCTATGCAAAACATTATCATAGTAGATATATTGTACAAGGCTGCTTATATTTCCCTCCCACCCATCCCACCCCCACTCGGTCCATTCCCTACATGATCCTGTCCCTCTTCTATAGTGGGTACTTCCAACCTCCCCTTCCCCCAAGAATGCCCTCCCATCCATCATCCCCCCTCTCATCTCCTTTCCCCCTATTCTCCTGCAGGATGAGATATCCCATTTAGTATGTATGTCATTCTCTCCCTGAACGAAATCCAATGAGAATGTGGTTTTGCCTTTTTGCCTTCCTATTCTTCCCCTCCCTTGCAACCACTTCCCCTTGCTTCTTCTACATGAGATAGTTTACCCTACCCTGTCTCTCCCCATCTCCTCTTCCCACTTTCCCCTCTTACCTCATAATTTCACCCCTTGAGTATCCTCTCTTCCCAACAAATTCAACCTATGCCCTCTATCCATGTATAACTGTAAACATATATAAACATATTCACATATGTATTCATATGACCATACACCCGTCTTTCATTATTTTCATACTGAGAAAGGTTTCATCAGTCACAGTTATTGTTTTTCCATGAAGGAATGTAAATAGGTCAACTTTGATGAGTTCCTTTTGATTTCTTTTCCCTGATTACCTTCTCAGGCATCTCTTGCTTCTTGTGCCTGGATGTCAAATTTTCTATTCAACTCTGGTTTTTTCCTCAAGAATGCTTCGATCCTCTTTGCCACCAAAATGGGAGTCTAATGTTGCATTTTTCTTTTTAATTTGTTTCCTTTGCCTTGGCATGTTGCCATTTAATTACTTGACTTTTGGGCTTGTTGCCACAGTATGTCTTTGTTGCCAGATAAGGGAATTTTCGTCTTGAATGTGTGGGAGGGCAACTTCCGTTTCTGACAAGCTGTAAACCCACCCATGACTTCCACCCCAGATCATAATCCAGATCCAGGGAGGTTAAAGCAAGAGTGATTACCCCACCCCAAGACTGATCACTGGATCTCCCTACAGTTCTCAGGCCAGGAGCTGGAGCTGCCTCTGAAAACTACAAAATGGTGTTTCTCCTCAGTGGCTTCTAGCCCCCAGGGGAGGAAGCTGAATCGCTCCCCAAATACTGGTCCCAAAGTCCCGAGGGCACTAACCTCTCAATTTGTCCTAGGCATGTCTGTGTTGATAATTTTGGAATCGCCACTGCTGCCGATGTTATGGGGTCCCTCCAGCCCGCTGCTGGCCTGGCCACCCTGGGGCTAAAACCGTGGCTGAGGTGGACTTGTGCTTGGCTCTCCGAGAGCTGCTTGCTGCGCTGCCAGCTCCCAGACCACTGCGCTGGTCCTTCTTGCAGGGATGCTTGGCTGTAGTCCTCAACAGGAGGTTAGCTTCTCTGTGTCATTCTTTGGGTGCTGGGGCTCCAGAAGTTCTTCAGAGTCCCCTTTTACATAGTTTGGAGGTAATCTGGGGGGAGAGTGCCTTGGATGTGATGTTTTTACTCCACTATCTTGGCTCCGCCCCAGTGGAGATGTTTTGAACCATGATTGTGGGAACTAATATCTAACAACTATGATTGTGAGAACTAATATCTAACACCTGGAAGTAAGAGATTGTTATGGCCATGGATCCTGGGAAACCGAACTCTAAAAAATAATAACAAAAATCTACTTTACACACACCAAAATCCATCTTACTTCATTAACCAACACATCAACCAAGTCTTTTCTAAATCTAGCTTTATGATCTTATGATTTTCTAAGGAGTTTAAGGAGAGGGATCTTATGTCAGTGAAAGATATATACAACCAGTTCAACTTACAGGTCATTTGAAATGTTTAAAAAGCAAAAATAAAATCACCCTTTTTTTTTTAACTTGATAGTACTACTACATCAAAAGATTAGGTAAACGATAAGGTCAAAATGATGCATACATTGTCACATAGGGAAATTGTTTCAACTTGTTTTGCTTAGCCACACACCCACACACACCCACACACATACACAATTACAAATGAGAGTTCTAAAGAGCAAGTGACAGCAATAGTTCCATTAAAAGCATTAAAGCGACATTACTTTAAAAAAAAAAAAACTTATACGAGGATAACTCAATTAAGAGTTCTGTAGGACATAGGAAAAAGTGAAATATGTGGAAAACATCATTATCATAGGCTAATTCAAACAAATAGTCAATCCAATAGTCCAAGGTAAAAAGAGTTCTACAAAAATTTAATTTTTCTTCCAGACCTTTGGTATATGGGTATAGGTAGACCATTTGAATTTTCTTCTCTTCTACTTCATTCTCTCTGGTTTTGGGAATGTGATTATGGATCTGAATACAGACTAAAAACTGATTTTCTACTGGTCATCTGATGTCTTTAGTTGCTTCAATATATGAACCTAAATAACTACACCCTATGTAGTCAGTGAGGGAGAAATTAGCAACTCATTAAATAAAATGATACTCAGCTCAGCTCAGCTCTATCTAATTCTGTTCAATTCAATAAGTTTTAAGCAAGGGTTGCAAATGTGTCCAGAATTTTACTAGGTTTTGTGGGACCAGAAGGGAAGCATGTGTTATAGTGGAAAGGATAAATTTCTCACATTTCTCTTAGAACACTTTAGTTTCCTCAGCCATAAAATGGGGATAATAAAAGTACCTACTTCCCAGGGTTGTTGTGAGGAACAAAGGAGATAATAATTTTAAAGTGCTTAGCACAGTACCTGGGACATAATAAATGCTATATAAATGTTAGCTACCATTATTATTACCAGCATACTGTATTTTACAATACAACCCTGTATTTCATCCCAGATACTTTAGTTTAATATTAATAATTATAAGATAAAAGTGTATTGTATACCTACACATATGTCTTTTATTAATTACTTTGAAAACTGTGTTAATTATGCATATATATATACATACTTGTTTACTTATACACACATATGTGGATCTAGATATATCTATCTGTATCTCTATTTAAATCTGTATCTACCTACTTTTTTATAATTATTTTTGATTCTAGGTCTCTCTGTTTTCTAAACTGGAAATGTGAAAGCCACAGATGACTCTAATCTAAATGCTGATGAGCATGGAGGTTTTGACCTGCTCTTTTTGACATGATACGGTTTCTATATCATTAACCTGGTGACTTCCCATCCCTCAGGATTTATCCTGTTGGTGCATCCTTCTTGTGGGCTCTGCCAATTGTCTTTAGCTTTATTACAACTCACCAGAGATCAAGTGATATCTCAGTCTCAGCCTCCCCAAGAGACGGTTTTATAGACTTCACTACCATTCCTAAAAAAGAGAGATATTCTTAACTAACTGAGTGATAGAGGTCATTGTAAAAAGTAAAATAGATAATTTTGATGTTAAGTGGTATAGTCTACATCCAAAACCAGGTGTTCTGACTCTGAATAGAATTTGTTTTGCATTAAAGTTGAAGCATTGAGATAATGACAGAGATTATTATAACATTAATGATAGCATCCTGGTTTATATACTAACTAGTTGTTGTGATTCTTGGCAAATCTTTTCCCCTCCCTGAGGCTCAATTTCCACATTATAAACCAGGTATGATGGCATCTGCAATATTAACTTCACAGCATACTATGGACATGCACTTTGAAAATCGTTAAGTCTCTATAGGCATTGTAGTTTTACTTATCATCAACATTATCATCACTGACCAGCTGAGCTCATCTTCTATTGTGTTTCTTCCATGGCCATGATGTCCTGGGCAGGGCCTGTTCCTGGTACACAGGGTGGGAATGTTAGGGTAAGATTAAAGGATTCTGGGAGTTGGACTGTGAGGTTGAGCCTGACATTGTGATGACATCTTCCCAGGATTCAATATATTCATTGAGCTTCCCTGGGGCTTTATAGGCTTTGGCAAACTTATCCTTTTTGTTGAGTAGTGACTTCACAAACATTTAAAAGGCTTTCTTGCTTCCCAAGACAGTTATAAATATATTTTAAAGAGAACAAGCCTACCCAGTTTTCAAAGGATGTACAAAATATGTCCCCTTTCACTATTACTACCAGCTTTCCCTTGAATTGACAACTTTCCCAGAATTAAGAGAAACAGAGAGAAGTTGCCAGGGAGTCAGTTTGATTTTGATAGAAGGAAAAAAAATTTCTAGATACAGTATGGCAGAAAGATCTGGATTTATACTTAAGAGACTGAGGTTCAAATCCTATATTAGCCATTTACTAGTTCACCATAAGCAAGTCCTTCTCTCTCTTTATTCCCCAGTTCCCTTATTTGACCAAAGGATAAGAAAACTACATAATTCACAGAGTCATGAGGAAAATATGCAATAATGACTTTGATTCACTTTGTGACCATAAAGCAATAAATAAATCTAAGCCATTATTAATAATCAGTTATTCATGATCGAGTGAGATGCCTTAGAATTAGAGGGTTCTCTGTCATTGTAGTCATTCAGATAGAGATTGAATGACTTCTTATTAGGGATTCCTGATCCTAATAGGAATTAGATTAGATGACCTCTAAGATCTCTTTCAGTTTTAAGAGACTAGGAACCTTTCAGAATTTATTTATATTATTGCTAATGTGAGACAAATATATTCTTAAGTCTAAAGAGTCATGAGATTTCAAAACATGCTCTGGGTTTAAATTTCCTTCCACCTTCTGCCCTCCCCCCAATCATCCTTATTGCATCATTTTTGTTTTTGTTTTTGTTTTTTTTTTTTTTTTCATTAGAGAAGTGGTTGTTATTTCAACGATTCAATGAATGAATTAAAGGCAGCTTGGTGAAGTGTCAAGAATCCTGACCTGGGCGGGGGGTGGGCGGGGAGATCAGGGGTCAAAGTGCTTGGGTTTGAGTCTCTGCTTTGATAGTAATTGAATAATTCTGAATGAACAATTTTTTATCCATGGACTTCAGTTTTCTCATCTATAAAATGAGAAGATTTGACTAGGCAGTTTGTAAAGTTGTGTCCAGGGTCACACAAATTATTATACATGAATGTAACAAATATTTTTGCTTCAAAAGAGATTATTAAAGGGGGATTTCAGAGAAATCTGGGAATATATTTATGAACTGACACAGAGTGAAGTGAAAAAATGACTGATAGATATATTAATGACATCATAAAGAAAAACTACTTTGAAAGACTTAAGAACTCTGATCAATGCAATAGCCAACCATGACTTCAGAAGACTAGTGTGAACCATGCCACTCATCTCTTGACAGAGAAGTTATGAATTCCAGGTGTAGGACAGAGAGAGAGAATTCCAGGCATAGTGAGCAGCCTGGGCAAAGACACAGAGACAGGAAATGAAATTCAGAGTCCTGGACATAACAAGTCAGCTATTTGGATGGAGCATAGTGTAATTGAAGGTGAGGAATATAAAAAAAGATAGGATGCTGGCTAACTGTGAAAGACTTTAAATCTCAAAGAGAAGAGTATGTACTTTATATGAGAGGCAACAGTAAGCTGCTGAAGCTTCCTGAGGTGGGGAGCAATGTGATCTGTCCTCTGTCTTAGAAATAGACATTTGGCAGTGGAGCAGAGGCTGGATTGGAGGCAGAGGAGCCTAGATACATGGATGCTATAGGTGTAAAGTGAATTGAAAAAAGGGATGGATGAGACAGATATGAAAATCTTTGACCTTAAAGTCAGAGTATCTAGTTTTAAAACCTGATTTTGTCATGAGCCGTGAATTTTTTCATCAGTCACATACTACCTTTATGTGTACACACACACACACACACACACACACACACACACACACACAACATACTTAGAGTACACATATGAATATGTGTACATGGGTGCATGTATATACATACACATAGAGAAATATGTGTATATAGTGTATGTCCATATATCTGTGTGTATATATGTATGTTGTACAAATATATGTATGCCTCCCCTAAATTATCTTATTTTACATATAAAAGGTACCCAAGAAGGAGAAATAAAATATTCATTTTTTCATATGAAATTATGCAAAATATATTTCCACATTAGTCATCTTGCAGAAAAAAAAGCAGGAAAACCAATAAAAGAGGGGGAAAAGAGTGCTTTTATTAGCACTCAGTTTCCATCATTTCACTGTCTGAAAGTGGATAGTATTTTTCATCATGGGTACTCTGGAACTGTTAAACATTGTATTGATCAGAATTACTTTCTTTTCACTAGAAAGTATAGGGCTAATTGGAGCCTTCCTTAAAATAGTAGATAGCATCTATTTAAAACCAGCAGCAAGTATTATATTCAATGGGAATAAACTAGAAGCATTTCCAATAAGATCAGGAGTGAAACAAGGGTGTCCACTATCACACCTCTTATTCAATCTGGTACTAGAAACGTTTGCAGTAGCAATTAGAGAAGAAAAATAAATCAAAGACATCAAATTAGGCAAAGAGACCTAGCTAGCACTCTTTGCAGATGATATGGTGATATACTTAGAGAATCATAGAGAATCAAGTAAAAAAAAAATACTTGAGACATTAAATAAATTTGGCAAAGTTGCAGGATATAAAATAAGCCCACATAAATCCTCGGCATTCCTGTATATCTCTAATAAAATTCAACAGCAAGAGATAGAAAGAGAAATCCCATTTAAAGTTACTGTAGACATTATAAAAGTTTGGGGAATCTACCTGCCAAAACAAACCCAGGACCTGTATGATCACAACTACAAAACACTTCTTACACAAATAAAATCAGATTTAACTAATTGGAAAAATATCAATTGCTCGTGGCTGGTTCGAGCTAATATAATAAAAATTTCAATTTTACCCAAACTAAATTATTTATTTAGTGCCATACCAATCAATTTACCCAAAACTACTTTATAGAGTTAGACAAAATAGTAGCAAAATTTATTTGGAAGAACAAACGGTCTAGAATATCAAGGGGATTAATGAAAAGAAATGCTAGGGAAGGTGGACTAGCTATATCAGATTTTAATCTGTATTATACAGCAGCAGTCATCAAAACTTCTTGCTACTGGCAGAGGTGTAGAGTAGTGGATCAATGGAATAGATTGGGTGCAGGAGACCCAGCAGTTAATGAATTACTATATGTAATCTATTGTTTGATAAACCCAAAGACCCCAGTTTTGGGGATAAGAATGCACTATTTGACAAAAACTGCTGGGAAAACTGGAATATAGTATGGCAGAAACTGGGCATAGACCATTATCTAACACCATATACCAAAATTAAGTCTAAATGGGTGCATGATCTAGGGATTAAGAATGATACTGTAAACAATCTGGGAAAGCAACGAATAGTTTACCTATCAGATTTGTGGAGAGGGAAAGACTTTATGACCAAACAAGAATTAGAGAGCATTATAAAATGCAAAATGGATAATTTTGATAACATTAAATTGAAAAGATTCTGTACAAACAAAGCCAATGTAACCAAGATCAAGAGGGAGGTGGGAAATTGGGAAAGAATTTTTACAACATATGTCTCTTACAAAGGACTCATTTCTGGAGAGGCTTATACAAACCGATGCTGAGTGAGAAGAGTAGAACCAGGAGAAATTTGTATACAATCACAGACACAACATATGTGTGATGACCAACTACGATAGACTGTACTGTTCTCAGCAATGCAGTTATGCAATCCCAAAAGACTCATGATGGAGAGAGATGCCTACATCCAGAGAAATAACTAGAAAGAACTGAATTTGGATCCTGATGGAAGCAAACTACTTGATCTTTTTCTTTTTGTTGTTTGGTTTTATTTCCTCTTTACCATTTCTCATTCCATCTAGTACAATACGCCTTTGTAACTTGACTAATGTTTAATGTGAAAGTATTTGCAGATGTTATACTGGACTATAAGCAGTAGTGGGGCCTGGGGGTAGGGAGGGGAGGGAAATTTGAAATTCAAGGAACTATGGAATTGAATATTGTAAACTAAAAATAAACAAACAAATTAATAAAAATACTTTCTTTTATGATTCATTATCATTTCAATATTGCTATTAATGTGTAAATTGTCCTAATCATTCTGCTCACTTCACTTTAAATTTTTTATGCAAATCTTCCTAGTTTTTTTTCTGAAATCAACCTCTTCAAAATTTTTCATAGTACAATAAGTATTCCATAACAATCATATACTATAACTTGTACATCCATACCTAAATTAATACACATCCCTTTAAGTTGCCAACACAAAAATAACCAATACAAATATTATTTTCTGCATATTGGTCCTTTTTCTTTTATCTCTTTGGGTAATGGTAGTGGTATTAGTAGGTCAATGGGTATGCACAATTTTTATATCCTATTGGGCAAGGTTCTATATTATTCTCCTGTATGTTTGGATTAGTTCACAGCTTCTCTAATAGTGCATTAGCAAGCCAATATTTTCACATCCTTTCAAGCATTTGTCATTTTCTTTTTCTATCATTTTAGACAAATGAATGGATATGAAGTGGTACCTCAGGGTTGTTTTAATTTGGATTTCTCTAAATATTAGAGATTTAGAGCATTAATGTGACAGTTAATAGTTTTGGTTTCTTCTGAAAATTGTCTTTGCATATCCCTTGAACATCTTTCACTTGGAGAATGGCTCTTATTTTATTTTATTTTATTTATATTTTATTTTTTTAATAAATTTGGCTCAGTACAAATTATATTTGAGAAGTGTGGCCTTTATCAGGTAAATTTGCTGTGAACATACATTTCTTTTTTCTTACTTCTTTCTAATTTTTATTGCATTTGTTTGCTTTGTGTAAAACCTTTGCATTTTCATGTAGTCAAAAACTATCCCTTTTACTTCCTATGGTTTTCTCTATCTCTTGTTTGGTCACAAATACATTCGCTATCTGTGGCTCTGGGAAGTAAATTTTTTTCTAAGTTTTCCTAATTTATTTGTGATGTTTGGAGTTTATCTTGATATGGGTTGCAAGATATTGAACTGCTCCTAGGTTCCACCAGATTGCTTTCCAGACTCCCAAGCAAAATTTTGTCAAATACTAAGTCATTTCATAGGATTCCTTTTTTTTTTAATTTTACTTGTTTGATTTCTTTTTCTAACATAAAATTATTTAGATTTTTAAATTTTCCCTTCTGTATATCTGGGCAATGTATACATTTTAAAATTATTCACGCATTTCACTTAGATTGTCAGCTTTATTGGCATAAAGTTAGGCAAAATAGTTTCTAATATTTGTTTTAATTTCATCTTCACTGGTTATGCATTTACCCTTCTGATTTTTGAGACCAGTATTTTGATTTCCTTCTTTTTTAAGTTAAATTATTTAAAATTTAAAATAATTAAATTTAAAATAATTAAATTATTTTATCTTTTTCACAAAACAGGATCGTAATTTTAATTTTAGTCCAATTTTTATATTTAATTTTATTTATCTCTGATTTTCAGGATTTTTATTCTGCTATTTTGGGGGGACTTTTAATTTGTATATTCCATAGTTTTTTTTTTCAGTTGCATTCCCAATTCATCAAACTATTTCTTTCTTTTATTGATATGTATTTAGTTATATAAAATTTCCTTAATTACTGCTTTGCCTGCATACAAATCTCTTTCTTATCATTTTCTTTGGTGAATTATTATTTCTTTGATTTGTTCTTTGAAATATGCATTCTTTAGGATGAGATTATTTAGTTTTAAATTAATTTTAATCTACACTTCAAAGGCCATATATTAAAGGTATTTTTTTCTCTTTATCCTTCTCTGTTTCTTTTTATCGTGTCTCTCCTTTAAAATCTGTTTTGCTTTTGACAACTGCCTCCATTTATCTGCTCTGTCTTTTATTAGCACCCACCTTTTCTCATGTCTTCTTCCCCTCTTACTTTGCTGTTGTGTGAGACTGATTTATATTACCAGCTGAGTATATTTTCCCTTTTGAAATTTAGATATGTGGTTCAAGCATTGCCCACTCTCCCCATCATGCCCCCTTCCACTGTAAAAAAATCTTCCTTGAGCATCACTTGTATATGATATAATGTTCTCCATTCTTTCTCTCCCTTCCCTCTCTCCCAGGACATCTGTTTTTCTCACCTACCCATTTTTAACATTATCTCACCCAAATCAACTCACTCTTGCCTTCTATTTCTTTGCAAAATCCTTTTAACTGCCCCAATAGTGATAAACTGTTTAGAAGTAACATGTATTATCTTCCCATATAGATAGGTAAAGAATTTACCCTAATTGAATCCCTTATAATTTCTCTTTCATTTCATTCTCTATATCTTTATGCTTCCTTTGTCCCCCAAGTCCAGCACTCTTTCCACTGTGTTACCCTGATATCTCCCACATTCATTCCCACCCCTAAAATTTATCTAACTAATGAATCAGAAGAATATCTGGACATTTTCTGATGCTTTTTCCAGTGGTCTTTCTAGTGATGCTTTCACATCTGCAGTAAAACATGAGAATTTTGTAGGTTGTGCTGCTCTAGAATTTTTGAGCGTCATTTTTCACAGAAATTTGGAGGAGTTTGGAGGAGAGTTCAAGCAAGACCCTATTTTTGCTCTGCCATCTTGGCTCTGTCCCCTCCTGTTTAACTCTTTTTCACCAAAGCAGGTGGTATAGCCCCAACTTGGCTTCCATGAAAGCCACAAGTACCTTTATACTTTTTTTTTTCTCTGTCCTTCTGTTTCTTCTTAAGTAAATTTTTATTGTGATTTTATTATTTATTATTAGTCGTAGTAGTTTGTTAATATTAAATTTATCTGGCAACTAGATTTATCTTACTATGGCAGAGCTTATTAATGGAAAATTGCTTTATTATATTAAAGAAATCAGCCCTTTAATACTATTATTAATACTATTTTGCATATAATTGGGAAATAAGATGTATAGGCATTGAGGCATGGAGATTCACCTTGCCCTACTGGGAGAGTCAAGGTGGGTATGGGACAAGATATGGGAGAGAGCAAATTCTATGAGGGGATATCCTGCAGGACTGATATTCTGGGGTGGGGGTAGGGAAAAATGGGGGGAAAAGTTGTAACTCAAAATCTGGCAGAAATGAATGATGTAAACCACAATTTAATAAAGCATTTGGAAAAAAGAAAAAGAAATCAGCCCTTTATAAAATGATAGAGGGGTTCTTCATACACTTATTCTAAAGAACAAATTGGGGGAATATAGCTAGCCAGTAAATTCACCTGTCAACTTTGTGACATGACAATCAAATTAACTAACAAAATCTTAGGCTCAACTATAGAGAAAGCAGGATCAGAATTAGAGAAGCTACCATCCAGCTGCCTTCCACCTTGGTCAGGCCTCACCTAGAACTGTATTCAGTATACTTGGTCATTTTTTTTCTCAAAAAACAAGAATGTTTCTACTGTCTCTATGGGCATAGAGACAACTAAAAGATGGTAAATTTCTTGATGGTATAGACTTTCTCTTACCCTTTTATGTACACCTAGTGCTTAGCACAGTGTCTGGCATATAGTAGGCACTTTATTGGCTAATTAATTGACATTTTTGGACTAGACAATGAAGTTGCTTCTGAATGATATCATTAAACTATTTCCTTATCATTCCTTTTTCTGAACTCTGAGGAGAAATAAAAATAAACAACAATTAACCCCTCATCTACATGACACTCCTTAAAAAAATAACTAACAAGACAAATCACATATGCCCTGAAGTCTTCCTTTCTCCAGACTTAAAACAAACTTCCTCATATTTCTATTTCCACTTAGCACCTTGGTTACCCAACTTGTGAAGGTTTTCCTTGGATACAGGGATAACAGATTTCCTTGGTTAGGAAATAAACTCATTTCTCAATGTGGTTAGTCAATGCAGTTTTGAGGGCCATATTAATGATCATTATTTGAATAACCAATCAAAATGTTGCTTTGTCAGTATGACCGCAAACCCTGTACAAATTACTACAATTTGGTGACTTTTGTCATGTGTTTGATTGGTTTGATACACAAGGCCAGTAAACAGACTGAATTCTTTTGGTTATTCACATCTACCACCCACCTCCTGCTACTTGGGGTAGTGAAAAGAGGCTTAGTCTGAGAGTCAACACCTCTGCATTCAAGTCTCAGTTTAATTTGAGTATCATGTTAGGCAAAGTTATTAGGGAAGAAAATGAATGACTTGGTTGTGATAGATGTACTTCAAGGCACTTTCTGTCTCTACCATGCTATAATCTGCTTTGAGATCCTTTCTCCTTTTAACATTCTGTGAAGAAAGATAACAAGAAATTTCATTGGGTTTAAAGTTTGTTTTAATCCTTCTTTCCTCCGTACTAGGAACCTGAACCTGAAACAAGTAAGATAATCCAGAACTATACAGTCCAGATAGTTTCATTCCATCTATCTTCTTGATAGACCTAATTTCCACAAGCTTAATCTGCTGCATTGTTTCTATAAGTATCAGGTGTGTGTGTGTGTGTGTGTGTGTGTGTGTGTGTGTGTGTGTGTGTGTGTGTGTGTGAAGGAAGGGAATATTGGTGGCACAGGTTGTCCCTAATCTCTAGTGGGACCACAAGGAATTCAGGTCGGGACATTGTATCTGTTGTTATTGAAAGTGCTCTGGATTTCGAGTAATAATTCCAGGTCTTTTACTTAACCTGTAATTTTCAGAGCAAAACATTATCTGTTTCAGGGCTTTTCTGTCCTTCTATAAAATGAGAGGCAATGGTGTAGTAGGAAGAACAGTGGCATTAAATTCTGAAGATGACTTGGATTATGCCTCATCTCTACCACTACCTAGGCATGTGACTATAGGTAAAGTCATTTAAATTTCCTAAGCTTTAGCTTCTTCATCTCATTTTATGGAAATAATGAGACCTACAGCACCCACATGAAAGGATCGCTGTGAGGGAAGTACTTTATGGTACTATGTGGTACCACATAAATTGCACTATTATAATTAAGAATAATAATAAATTACATAATCACTATGATTTTATGGGCTGTACAAAGCTTTACATTCCTAAAGAAATTAGGGTGGGTAAATATTAAGTTTTCCAAGAAAAAGAACTACATATTTTAGTTTCAGTTGCCTTAAATCCTTTCCTCCCTCTTTTTCTCTCTCCTCCCTTTATTTTTGTTCCTTCCTTCCTTCCTTCTTCCCATCTTTCTTTCTTTTTCTATTTATTCATATATTATTTTATTTTGGGATCTCTGTCCTGAAGCAATTGGTGGATCCTTTTTTTCTGCCTCCAGAATTTATTTATCTATTTTTACGTTTCTACATTCATTTCCACAAGACTTTGAGTTGCAAATTCTCTCCCCATCTCTCTCCTACCTCCAACCAAAGATAGCATGCATGCTGATTACTCTTTCCCTCAGTCTGCCCTCCTTTCTATTCCCTCCTATTTCCCCACCTCCGCGATTATTCCCTTACTCCTTGCTTTCTTGTAGGGCAAGATGTCTTTCTATACCCCATTGTCTAAATAACATTTCCTGGCTGCATTTAAAAACAATATTTAACATTAGTTTTTAAAACTTGGAGCTCCAAATTCTCTCCCTTCTTTCCTCCTCAAAAACCCCTATTGAGAAAAGAAGCAATTCAATATAAGTTATACATCTGTAATTATGTAAAACATTTCCATAGTAGTCATATTGTGAAAGACTAACTATATTTCCCTCCATTCTGTCCCACTCCTCATTTTTTCTGTTTTAATCTTTGACTCTGTCCCTTTTCAGAAGTGTTTCCTTCTGACTATGCCCTCCCCAAATCTACCCTCCCTTTACACCTCCCCACCCCCATCCACTTCTCCTCTACATTCCTGTAGAGTAAGATACTCAATTTGGTGGATCCTTTAAAAACCTGTTCTACCATCTGCTTCCAGGACATTAGGACAGTTTTTCTTTTTTTTTCCTTCTTCCTTTATTTTCTATTTATTTTTTTTTATTTTTTTAAACAAATACTTTATTAACTTCTGTTTTACATCATTCATTTCTGCCAGATTTTGAGTTACAATCATTCCCCCCCTGTTTTTCCCCTACCCACCCTCCCAGAATAGCAGTCCCCCAAGATATCGCTTCCTCCAATCTGCTCTCTCCCATACCTTCTCCCATACCCCCTTCGACTTTTCCATTAGAGGAAGGTGAATCTTTGTGTCCCAATGCCTGCACATCTTATCTCCCAATTACAAGCAAAACAGTATTAATAATAGTATTTATATATATTTGAAACATTTAATCTTAAGACCTCGAATTACAGATCCATTTCCTTCCTCCCTTGTCATCCATTCCCTCTGGGGAGATAAGTAATTCAGTATATGTTGTACATGTCTAGCTATGCAAAACATTAGCATAGTAGATATGTTGTACAAAGCTGCTTATAATTCCCTCCCACCCATCCCACCCCCCACCTGGTCAATTCCCTACATGATCCTGTCCCTCTTCTATAGTGGGTACTTCCAAACTCCGCTCCCCCCAAGAATGCCCTCCCATCCATCATCCCCTCTCTCATCTCCTTTCCCCCTATTCTCCTGCAGGTTGAGATATCCCATTTAGTATGTATGTCATTCTCTCCCTGAACGAAATTCAATGAGAATGTGGTTTTGCCTTTTTGCCTTCCTATTCTTCCCCTCCCTTGCAGCCACTTCCTCTTGCTTCTTCTACATGAGATAGTTTACCCTACCCTGTCTCTCCCCATCTCCTCTTGCCACTTTCCCCTCTCACCTCATAATTTCACCCCTTGAGTATTCTCCCTTCCCAACAAATTCAACCTATGCTCTCTATCCATGTATAACTGTAAACATATATAAACATATTCACATATGTATTCATATGACCATACACACTTCTTCCATTATTTTCATACTGACAACGGTTTCATCAGTCAAAATTATTGTTTTTCCATGTAGGAATGTAAATAGTCCAACTTTGATAAGTTCCTTTTGATTTATTTTCCTTGATTGCCTTCTCAAGCATCTCTTGCTTCTTGAGTCTGAATGTCAAATTTCCTATTCAACTCTGGTTTTTTCCTCAAGAATGCTTGAAAGTCCTCTATTCCACTGAATGACCATATTTTCCCCTGAATCAAAATACTCAGTTTTGCTGGGTAGGTGACCCTTTGGCTCAGTCCCAGCTCTTTTGCCCTCTGGAATATCATATTCCATGTCCTTCAATCCCTCAGTGTAGAAGCTGCCAGGTCCTCTGCTATTCTGATTGTGTTTCCACAGTATTGAAATTGTTTCTTCCTGGCTGCCTGTAGTATTTTATCCTTGATCTGGGGATTCTGGAACCTGGCTATAATATTCCTGGGAGTTTTCTTTTTGGGATCTTTTTCAGGAGGTGATTGGTGGATTCTTTAAACATCTATTTTGCCCTCTGGATCTAAAACATCAGGGCAATTTTGCTTGAGAATTTCTTTTTTTTTTAATTTCTTTTTTTTTTTTTAAAGCAATTGGGGTTAAGTAACTTGCTCAAGGTTACACGGCTAGTCATTTGATTTATGCGTGGGTGCTCATTTTCTGAGGCCGGATCTGATCTCGGGTCATCCAAACTCCGAGGCCGGCGCTCTTACTCACTGCGCCACCTAGCCGCCCCTTTAGGGCAATTGGGGTTAAGTAACTTGCCCAAGGTTACACGGCTAGGTTTTTTTTTTGTTTGTGCGGATGAAGGAGGCCGGCTCCGAACTCAGGTCCTTCTGATTCCAGGGCCGGTGCTCTATTCACTGCGCCACCTAGCCGCCCCTGCTTGAGAATTTCTTGAAGTGTGATTTCTAGGTTCTTTCTTTGATCATGACTTTCAGTTAGCCCAATAATTTTTAAATTGTCTCTCCTGGATCGATTTTCCAGGTCAGTGGTTTTTCCCATGAGATATTTCACATTGCCTTCTAATCTTTCATTTGTTTGGATCTGCTTAACAGCATCTTGATTTCTCATAAAGTCATTAGCTTCCATTTGCTCCAATCTAACTCTGAAGGAATGAATCTCCTCAGTGGACTTTTGAGATTCTTTTTCCATCTGGCAAATTTGACTTTTTAATGCATTCTTCTCCTCATTGCCCTTTTGGGCCTCCTTTGCCATTTCAGTTAGTCTATTTTTTAAGGTGTTGTTTTCCTCAGTCAGGCTGTTGACCCACATTTCATAGTTTTCCTGCATCCTTCTCATTTCTCTTTCCAATTTTTCCTCCACTTCTCTTATTTGGTTTTTAAAGTCCTTCTTAAGGTCCTCTGTGGCCTGCAACCCGCTTGTGTTTTCCCCTGGGGCTTTTGGAGCAGGACTTCTGACCTCACAGTCCTTTTCCTGCTCTATGCCCCCAAAATAGGAGTCTAGGGTTGCCTTTTTCTGTTTCCTTTGCCTTGGCATGTTGCCACTTAATTGCTTGACTTTTGGGCTTGTTGCCACACTATGGCTTTAAGGCCAGATAGAGGAATTTTTGTCCCCTGTGGGGGGAAACTTCCATTTCTGGCAAGGTGTAAACCCAACCACGACTTCCACCCTAGATCACAATTCAGATCCAGGGAGGTTAAAGCAAGAGCGATTACCCCCCCAAGACTGATCGCTGCATCTCCCTACAATTAATTGCAGGCTGAGAGCTGGAGCTGCCTCTGAAAACTACAAAATGGTGTGTCTCCTGCTCGGCTTCTAGCCCCCAGGGGAGGGAGCAGACGCATTCCCTAAATACTGGACCCAAAGTCCATAGGACACTAACCTCTTACTTTGTCCTAGGCATGTCTACGTTGATAATTCTGGAGTCACCACAGCTCCTGGTGTTCTGGGGTTCCTCCAGCTGGCTGCTGGCCCTGCAGCCCTGGGGCTAAAACCTCGGCTCCAGGTCTGCTCTGCTCGGCTTCCCAAGCTCTGCATGCTGTGCACTGCCAGGTCCCAGACTGCTGATCTGGTCCTTCCTGCAGGGCTGCTGGGCTGTCCTCAGCGGGAGGTTTGCTTTTCTGTGTTGTTCTGTGGGTGCTGGGGCTCCAGAAGTTGTTCAGAGTCTCCTTTTACATTGTTTCGAGGGAATCTGGGGGCACAGTGGCTTGGAAGAGCTGTTTCTACTCCGCTATCTTGGCTCCGCCCCCATGAATTGTATTCTTGATGGTGTTTCAAGGTACTTGAAGTACTGGTGCAGTCAGCAGTGATGTTGGGCAGTCTCGACTTATTTTGACTTTTTTGATCTACCTTTCATTGTCTGAGCTGTTGATTTTCACCTCCATGCCTCTCTGATCCCAGGAAACACCCACTGTAACATTATTTTCTAGGAGTTAAAATGGCCAGGTGATTTTTTAAAAATTGAATGAAAGATGACCCTGCCTCCTGACAAGTGATTAATGTATGTTGTTTGTGCATGTCAGAGATTACTCTACCTTTCTATGTAAAACATGATGGGATTCAAGATGAAAGTTTTTTAACCTGACCTAAGAACAGGAATTTCAGAGTTAATAGCACCATAATGTTGCCATGGAAAATACCATTTGTAGGGCAGATGGGAAACAGGTCGGCCAGATTGGAGATGCCATTAGTCCATTAATCATCTTTGCATTATTAATAAAAAATAAGATAATAAAAAATAAAGTCACTGTAGACATTATAAAATATTTGGGAATCTACCTGCCAAAACAAACCCAGAATCTATATGATCACAACTACAAAACACATCTCACACAAATAAAATCAGATCTAACTAATTGGAAAAATATCACTTGCTCATGGCTGGGTCTAGTTAATATAATAAAAATGACAATTTTACCCAAACTAATGACATATTTAGTGCGACATGAATCAATTTACCAAAAAAACTACTTTTTAGAGTTAGACAAAATAATAACAAAATTTATTTGGAAAAACAAACAGTCTAGAATATCAAGGGAATTAATGAAAAGAAATGCTAGGGAAGGTGGACTAGCTATGCCAGATTGTAATCTGTATTATATAGTAGCAGTCATCAAAACTTCTTGGTACTGGCAGAGGAGTAGAGTAGTGGATCAATGGAATAGATTGGGTGCAGGAGACCCAGCAGTTAATGAATATAGCAATCTATTGTTCAATAAACCCAAAGACCCCAATTTTGGGGATAAGAATGCACTATTTGACAAAAAACTATTGGGAAAACTGGAATATAGTATGGCACAAACTGGGCATAGATCAATATCTAACACCATATACCAAAATCAAGTCTAAATGGGTGAATAATCAAGGTATGAAAGATGATACTGTAAGCAATCTGGGAAAGCAAGGAATAGTTTACCTGTCATATTTGTGGAGAGGGGAAGACTTTAGGACCAAACAAGAATTAGAGAGCATTATAAAATGCAAAATGGATAATTTTGATTACATTAAATTGAAAAGCTTCTATACAAACAAAGCCAATGTAACCAAGATCAAAAGGGAGGTGGGAAATTGGGAAAGAATTTGTACAATATATGTCTCTGACAGAGGACTAATTTCTAAAATATACAGAGAATTGAGTCAAATCTATAAGGATACAAGTCATTCCCCAATTGATAAATGATCAAAGGATATGAACAGTTGTTATGACAAGGATATGACAGTTTTTATGAAAGGATATGACAGTTTTCAGAGAAAGAAAGTAAAGATATCTATAAGCATATGAAGAAATGCTCTAAATCACTATTGATTAGAGAAATGCAAAAACAACTCTGAGATGCCACATCTCTCCAGTCAGATTGGCTAAGATGACAAAACAAGAAAATGACAAATGCTGGAGAGGATGTGGGCAAATTAGAACACGAATGTATTGCTGGTGGAGTTGTGAACTTATCCAACCATTTTGGAGAACAATCTGGAATTATGCCCAAAGGGCTATAAATAATTTCCTACCCTTTGACCCAGCGATACCAATTCTAGGGTTATATCCCAAAGAGATCATAGAAGAGGGAGGAAGACCCAAATGTACAAAAAATATTTATAGCAGCTCTTTTCATGGTTGCAAAGAGTTGGAAATTAAAGGGGTGCCCATCAATTGGGCAATGGCTAAACAAGCTGTGGTATATGCATGTAGGACAAAACATATGTGTGATGACCAACTATGACAGACTGGACTCTTTTCAGCAATGCAGCGATATACTTCGGTCCTGAAAGACTCATGAAGGAGAGAAATGCGAAATCCAGAGATATAACTAGAAAGAACTTAGCTTGAATCCTCATTTAACCAAACTAATTGATCTTTTTCTTTTCATTATTTGGTTTTATTTCTTCTTTACCATTTTTCATCCCACCTAGTACAAAATGCCTTTGTATTTGGACTAATGTCTAATATAAATATATTTGTAGATCCTATACTGGATCACAAGCTCTTGTGGGGGGTGTGGGGAGGGAGGCAAAGAAATTTGAAAATTAAGGAACTATGGAATTGAATCTTTTAATCTAAAACTAGACTAATAAATTAATTAAAAAATAAAACCACTAGACAGTATAAATTGGGAATATGTCTTTGACATAGGAAATGATGGGTAGGTGGACTTGGAAAAATATGGAAAGACTTGGACTTATGAAGGAATATGTTATCTATCCTCAGAGAAATAAAAGAAAAAATAATTATAGTATGATCTTACATAGATGCTTATGAATGTATATCTCTCTATATAACTTTGGTTACTGATATCTAAGTACATGTTTGTAAGTGTATGTACAGGTGTATGCGTATGTATGTATGTACAATATATATATATATATATGTCCATATCTTTGTACATATCTACATATTTATGTGTGTATATATAATATGTGCATATGCATGTGTGTGCATATGCACGTATGCAGACATACATGTGTGTCTGCTCAATTGTAGACTTTGGGGGAAAATAGGCGGGGGAAGAACATAGTAAAAACTGCACAGCAGAGAACAAAAGAAAACTAACAAAGAAGCAACGAAAAGATGAACAGCTATCAACAGAATGCATAGTATTTATTATATTGACTTTCTTGAAATGGAAATTTTTTTGTTAGATATTTTAAATTCTCTTTCATGTTCTTCTGTACACATGGCAATGCTTTTACTCATTTTGCATTCTTTATTTTTAATATTTAAATTTGTTTCTTTTTTCTTATTTAAATTTAAAATAAAATTATAAATTTAAAAAGTGTGTATTGGGTAGAACATTTGGAAACCTGGGTTCTATTTCTACTCTGCCACTATCTTACTCTATGACCTTGGAAAATTTATTGTTTCGCCTGGGCCTCTGTTTCTCTATCTATAAAATTAAGTTTGCATTTTGTGTTCTAATGTCCTTCCTTGTCGGAATAAATAAATCTTAACACACAAACATGGTGATTGTTTCTGAATTCAAGAGCTATCCTATAGTGTCAACTTAAATGGATTCACCCAGGAAAATCATGAAGGTTAAGTCAACTGTATAACAGATCCTCAGCAATTTGGGATACCCCAATAATGGAAAAAGACTACCTTTTTCTACCCCACCTCTACCACATCATTATATGACAGTAATGTACAAAATTTAATGCTCATCGTGATGACCCAATATAAGATGATGATCAGTAACCTCTATTTACAAAGGCAGAAGAAGGTGTAATATAGCTGAGAAAGATTTCCCTCCCAAGTGCCTTAAACATAAAAATTGACACATAAAGGAGTAAGCTTTGGTTTTACTAAAAATATACTAATTTTGTGACAGGGTCATCCTCTGGGAATACAGTGGCATTTCTTTCTGTTTTAGTATGCTGTGTGAGCTTTGGTGAATTTTGAGATCCCAAAGTATTCTGCACCAGAGAATTTAACCCTTACTGTGGCTCAGATGGCCAGAAATACAAGTGTGCTTTCTGGCAAAGTACTGGTGTAAAGAATTTATCTCTGTCTCTCTTCCTCCCACCTTCCCAGCTGCTGTCTAAACTTCTGTTGTTTGGCATCAGAAAACAGAGACCAAACTTATGATAACCTATCTCAACCCCCCCCCCATCATCTACTCCTTCATTTTATGGATTACTAGTATTATTATTCTGATAGTTGGACTCTGAGGCAAGCTTACTTTTGGCACATACATTTCTCTTATTGCAGAGAACTCCATCAATGTCACCTATGTACTTCTTGGGACTGGCACCACCATTGTGGTCTTTGACCTATTTGGATGCTTTACCACATGTCATGGAAACCCATAGATATTAAAATTATATGCCATGTTCTTGTCTCTGTTGTTCTTGGATGAGCTAGTGGCTGGCATCTGAAGTTTTGTTTTTTGCCATGAAATCAAGGACACCTTCCATAGGACATAACTGAAGTCATGCTGATTTACAATGGGAATGACAAGAGAAGTTATGTAGTGGATTATGTGCAGGACACTCTGAGCCATGGTGGTGTTCAAAATTATACTAACTGGAATACCAGCCTGTTCTTTATGGAACATGGGATCCCTTCCAGTTGCTACATGAATCTCAGCTATTGTAACTCCCATCATCTGGGCAACATGACTGTGGTTGCCACTAAAGTGAATCAAAAGGATCCTCTGCCCCTGTTTATCTCTGTTAATCAATATGAGATGATGTAATAAAATGTCTTTCAGGGACTTTGGGGAAAGAAGAAACCTGTATCCAAACTGAGAGCTGCAACAATCTAGGAAGAGTTTCAATGAATGTTACAGCACACTACACACACAAAGGCACACACACACACACACACACACACACACACACACACCTAGTCTTCTGTGCATACATGTATAATTGAACACCAATAAACATAAAGTCTCAGCTCCACTTGTCAAATCATGCCATGCCTAGAATTTCATTCTGTGAAGTACTGTTGTGCCAGAGAGAATAACCCAAATTGTTCTGCATCTAGTACTATATAGCACGCCATCTTCAAAGGCTCTGTATAAGATGGAGATATCGGTATGCCATCGGCCATATGGTAGCCACATTGTAGCTTAAAGGTGATCCAGTAATACCATTGATCAGACTCTGCATATGGTGACTGGAGGGCATCCTTAACCTTTCACCAAGGTTAATAGATGTTGCAAATATTCATCTAAACAAGTATATGAAGTATATTTCTTCTTTTGTTTTAATCTTTTTGGTTTTTTTTTTATTTGCTTCTTTACTCCTTCCCTTCCTCAAACTATCCTGATCCTAGAAAGAAAAACTAATACTCCACCATCAAGATATTCAGAGGGAGATTTTTGAAAATGTCATACTCAAAGGAAATTGTCTTGATTTTTAGACACCTTTGATTATTACTCTATTGTATGCCTAGTATGTATATGGACTGGTTAGTGAATTTTTGCCTCTGATGTTGGCCTTGTGTAGTACTGTTACAAACCTGTGCTGTTGCTCACAGTAAAGGCAATAATGTCACCTTTTCTTTTCTCCTAAAGGTAATACAAACTAATCCTGATTGTTCTGTACTTTGACTTTTTTTCTACACTTATATTTCTTTTTTTTTAATTAAACAAATACTTTATTAACATCTGGTTTACATCATTCATTTCCACCAGATTATGAGTTACATTTTCCCCCATTTTTTCCCTACCCACCACCCCAGAATAGCAGTCCCACTAGATATCCCCTCATTCAATCTGCTCTCTCCCATATCTTCTCCCATACCCCCTTCGACTTTGCCATTAGGGCAGGGTGAATCTCTGAGCCCCACTGCCTGGACATCTTATGAAACATTTAATTTTAAAACTTCGATTTTCAGATCCATTCCCCTTCTCCCTTGTCACCCACTCCCTCTGAGAAGATAAGCAATTCAGTATGTGTTGTGCATGTATATCTATGCAAAACATTACCATAGTAGATGTATTGTAAAAGACTGCTTATATTTCCCTCCCACCTGTCTCACCTCCCACATGGTCCATTCCCTACTTAGATCCTGTCCCTCTTTGATAGTGGGTACTTCTAACCTCCCCTCTCCCCAGAATGCCCGCCTGTCCATCATCCCCCCTCTCATCATCCTTTCCCCTACTCAGGAGAGTGAGTGAGGGTAAGATATTCCATTTAGTATGTATGTGATTCTCTCCTTGAGCAAACTTCAATGAGAATATGCTTTTGCCGTTTTGCCTTCCTGTTCTTCCCCTCCCCTGAAACTACTTCCCCTTGCCTCTTCTACATGAGATAGTTTGCCCTACCCTGTCTCTCTCCATCTCCTCTTGCCACATTCCTCTCTCACCTCTTGACTTCACCCCTTAAGAATCATCCCTTCCTTGGGGCGGCTAGGTGGCGCAGCAAGCAGAGAGCCAGCCCCGGAGCCAGAAGGACCCGAGCTCGGATCCAGCCCCAGACACCCAACACACAAACAAAAACCCAGTCACATGAAACTGGGCAAGTCCCTCAACCCCAATTGCCCTCCAAAAAAAAAAAAAGAAACATCCCTTCCCATCAAATTTAGCCTGTGCCCTCTATCCATGTATACCTGTGAACATACGCCATGTAACCTTCTTCAATTATTTTCATAATGAGAAAGGTTTCATCGAACACAATTATTGTTTTTCCATGTAGGACTGTAAATAGTACAACTTTGATAAATTCCTTTTGATTTCTTTTCCTTGATTACCTTCTCAAGCATCTCTTGCTTCTTGTTTCTGAATGTCAAATTTTCTATTCAACTCTGGTTTTTTCATCAAGAATGCTTGACAGTCCTCTATTCCACTGAATGACCATATTTTCCCCTGAAACAAGATACTCAGTTTTGCTGGGTAGGTGACCTTTGGGTTCATTCTCAGCTCTTTTGCCTTCTGGAATATCATATTCCATGCCCTTCTATCCCTCAATGTAGAAGCTGCCAGGTCCTGGGCTATTCTGATTGTGTTTCCACAGTATTGAAATTGTTTCTTCCTGGCTGCTTGTAGTATTTTTTCCTTGATCTGGGGATTCTGGAACCTGGCTATAATATTCCTGGGAGTTTTCTTTTTGGGATCTTTTTCAGGAGGTGATTGGTGGATTCTTTAAACGTCTATTTTGCCCTCTGGATCTAAAACATCAGGGCAATTTTCCTTGAGATTTTCTTGAAGGATTATTTCTAGGTTCTTTCTTTGATCATGGCTTTCAGGTAGTCCAATAATTTTTAAATTATCTCTCCTGGATCTATTTTCCAGGTCAGTGGTTTTTTCCATGAGATATTTCACATTGCCTTCTATTCTTTCATTTGTTTGGATCTGTTTAACAGCATCTTGATTTCTCATAAAGTCACTAGCTTCCATTTGCTCCAGTCTAACTCTGAAGGAATGAATCTCCTCAGTGAGCTTTTGAGATTCTTTATCCATCTGGCAAATTCGACTTTTTAAGGCATTCTTCTCCTCATTGCCTTTATGAGCCTCTTTTGCCATTTGAGTTAGTCTATTTTTTAAGGTGTTATTTTCCTCAGTCAGGCTGTTGACTGTCATTTCATACTTTTCTTGCATCTTTTTCATTTCTCTTCCCAAATTTTCCCCCACTTCTCTTATCTGCTTCTTAAGGTCCTCTATGGCCTGTAGCCAGTTTGTATTTTCATTTGGGGCTTTTGGTGCAGGAGTTCTGACCTCACAGTCCTCCTCCATGCTTTGAGCCTCTTTGCCCCTAAAATAGGAGTCCAATGTTGAACTTTTCTGTTTATTTTGTTTTGTTTGCCTAGGCATATTGCCACTTAATTACTTGATTTTTGGGCTTGTTGCCACAGTAGGACTCTGCCACCAAACAGGGGAGCTTCTGCCCAAACGTGGGGTCTTCACAACTTCCGCCAGTTGGGTGGCCTCTGTAAAGCCTCCACCCACTCTGGCAAGTTGGATACCCACCCCAAACTTCCCCCCAGACCACAATCCAGATCCAGGCAGTTTAAAGCAAAAGCGATTAACCCCCAGACTGATTGCTGGATCTTCCTACAGTTCACAGACCAGGAGCTAGAGCCACTGCTGACACTGCAAAATGGCTTCTGTGCAGCAGTTTCTTCAGCAGTTTTTTGCCCCCAGGGGAGGAAGCCGCGTGTTCCCCAAATACTGGTCCCAAAGTCCATAGCATACTAACCTCTCACTTTGTCCTAGGCATATCTGTGCTGATAGTTCTGGAATCGCCACAATTGCTGGTGTTCTGGGGTTCCACCAGCCAGCTGAAGGCCCGGACGCCCTGGTGCTAAAACCGAGGACCTGGGCTCGCTCTGCGGGCTGCGCTGTTGGTTCCCAGCGCACTGGGCTGTCTGCTCTCAGAGCACTGCACTGGCTGCTCCCTGCAGGGCTGCTGGGCTGTCCTCAGCAGGAGGTTAGCTTCTCTGTAGGTGCTGTGGCTCCAGAAGTTGTTAGGAGCTCCCTTTCACATTGTTTGAAATTTGTGTGGGGCAGAGCACATTGGAAATGCTGTTTCTACTCCGCCATCTTGGCTCCGCCCCTCTACAATTATATTCTGTTCTTACATTGATGGCATAGCCATCAAGGATATCATCAAATTGATTAAACATAAGTATATTGGGAGCAGCAAAATATTCAAAACCTTTAAAAACTAGGAATTTTTAAATAATGTCTCTGTCTAGCATGCCAAGAATTCTTTGCTATTATGAGCATTTGTGATACATGCATTAATAAATGGAGCCATTATGGGTTAAAAAAGAAAGAAAGAAAAAAAAGAATTGCTCTGTCTCCCCATATGTAAAAATGGGAGATTGGAATAGATCACTCAAAGTTCCTTCAAGTCTCACATTCCACATCCTGGGTTTTGAGTTCTAAGGTATCCCCCAGTTCTGACATTTCATGTTCTAGGGTCCTACCCACTTAAAAAAAAATAAAACAAATAACAAAACCAAGTTTTCCGTAAAGTTTGTTCAAGGGCTGCTATAGGGCCAACCTTATTGTAATGCTGCCATCTAGTGTCCAAAACATAGGTTTACAGATGCTAAAAACTGGCCACAGAAACTCCTGCTACTGGAGAATGTTAGATCTAGAAGGAACCTCAAAAGAATATCTGTTTCTGTGTTCTGGGGAAAATGAAAGCACAGGCAAAACAAGTGACTGATCCAAGATCACATAGCTAACAAGTTGAAAAGTTCAGAAATCACACCAGGTGTCCTAAATCTGAATCAAATACACTTTCCAAAATTTCTTATAATTTCCAAAATTTCAAATAATGAATTATTTGGATAATTCAAGTTAAATTATTCATTTCATGGAAACCTCTTTAAAATATTGAAACTAAGTGAAGGTTTCATAGAACATAATTACAAAGATACCTGACTAGGACCACATGCTGGCATAAGCTCGGCCAACAAGTAGAAAGCTTTAGACTTGAGTATTACTAAATTTAGATAGTTAGACAACATGGACTAGTCGTCGTTCCAACACAGTACCCTGTTGCTATGTCTGAAGGGTGAATACTTATGGTCTTATGCAGAAGATCCCTGGATTGGGAGGTTGGGAGACTTGGGCTCTCCTGGGTCTATGTTTGACTCTAACATATTGTGTGATCTTGGTCCAGTTTCTTCACCTCTTGGACAACTCACATCTCATCTATGAAATTAGAAGGTTTAACTAGATGAGTTTTGAGGTCACTTCCACTTCTACCCTTATATGACTGCCATTTTGTGTGTGTCTCTCTTTCACAGTGAAAGGTGACATTAAAATATCACAGAAAATGCTGAAACTTGACTAGTGTTGTATGAAGATCATTCTCCAGTCTCTGCTCCTCATATTCCTGATCCCTTTCCTTATTTGTCTTCTACATTTCAAGGGGTTACAGTACAGATATACATCTGCTGCCAATAGACCTGTGGAAGTGGTCCAACCTAACCCAATATACATCTATGGCCTCTGACATGTTCTCTGTAATAAAAAATTCCACAGAACCCAAGGTCTCGCTTTATTTTCAGTATGGCTTCAATAAATAGAGGGGAATTAAGTATAGCAAAAGGAGTCCTGCTATGGGTGTCAAATGTCCTCAATTTCAGATGCAGATCTGCCACAAACCAGCTAGAGGACCTGGTGCAAATTGGTTTCTCTTTCTGAACCTCATTTTTCCCTATCAGTACTATTTAATATCAGTATGATTAAAGAGAACATTTGTGAATGCTTAGAAAGGAAAGTAGTCATCATTCCAAATCAATATGGTCATTACAGACTAACACCATTTCCTTTCATAACAGGGTTATTGCATTATAAATCAGGGAATGTAATAGAAAAATATTTATCTCTCTAGCGTGTTAGACAAAGTCTCTAGTGATGTCTGTTGACAGATGGAGTGGTATAGGTTGAATAGGAGGACAGAGAGAAAATTTAAAAACTGGGTGAAGGAATGGGTCAAAATAGTAGAATTTTTAAAAAATGTCAACATATTTGGAACATTCTTGCCAAGTATTCCAGATATCGTTCATGGGAAGTATTCTATTTAACATTTATTTTCAGTGACTTCAATGAAGGCACATGAGTTTTGTTACACTTATTTTTTTTTTGTAGCAGAAATTAGGTTTAATCACTTTACAATATATGTTACAATAAACTGCAAAAGAATACATGATCTAAATATATAAGGTCACATCCGAAAAAAAAAAATAGAGAATGAAGGAAATACCTTAAACTACGGAGAGGAAGGGTGTTCTTTTTTTTTAAACAAATACTTTATTAACTTCTGTTTTACATCATTCATTTCTGCCAGATTTTGAGTTACAATTTTTTCGCCTCTTTCCCCTACCTGCCCTCCCAGAATAGCAGTCCCACAAGATATCGCTTCCTCCAATCTGCTCTCTCCCATATCTTCACACATACCCCCTCCGACTTTTCCATTAGAGGAAGGTGGATCTCTGTGCCCCAATGCCTGCACATCTTATCTCCCCATTACAAGCAAAAGAGTATTAATAATAGTATTTATATATATTTGAAACATTCAATTTTAAGACCTCGAATTTCAGAACCATTCCAATCCTCCCTTGTCACCCATTCCCTCTGGGAAGATAAGTAATTCAGTATATGTGGTACATGTCTAGCTATGCAAAACATTAGCATAGTAGATATATTGTACAAGGCTGCTTATAATTCCCTCCCACTCATCTCACACCCTACCTGGTTCATTCCCTAATTTGATCCTGTACCTCTTCTGTAGTGGATGCTTCCAACCTCCCCTCCCCCCCAAGAATGCCCTCCCATCCATCATCCCCCCTCTCATCTCCCTTCCCCCTATTCTGCTACAGGTTGAGATATCCCATTTAGTATGTATGTCATTCTCTCCCTGAACCAAATTCAATGAGAATGTGGTTTTGCCTTTTTGTCTTCCTATTCTTCCCCTCCCATGCAGCCACTTCCCCTTACTTCTTCTACATGAGATAGTTTACCCTACCCTGTCTCTCCCCATCTCCTCTTGCCACTTTCCTCTCTCATCTCATAATTTCACCCCTTGAGTATCCTCCCTTCCCGACAAATTCAACCTGTGCCCTCTATCCATGTATAATTGTAAACATATATAAACATATTCACATATGTATTCATATGACCATGCATCCTTCATTAATTATTTTCATATTGAGAAAGATTTCATCAGTCACAGGTTATTGTTTTTCCATATAGGAATGCAAATAGCTCAACTTTGATAAGTTCTTTTTGATTTCTTTTCCCTGATTACCTTCTCATGCATCTCTTGCTTCTTGTGTCTGGATGTCAAATTTTCTATTCAACTCTGTTTTTTTCCTCAAGAATGCTTGAAAGTCCTCTATTTGACTGAATGACCATATTTTCCCCTGAAACAAGATACTCAGTTTTGCTGGGTAGGAGACCCTTAGGTTCATTCCCAGCTCTTTTGCCCTCTGGAATATCATAATCCATGCCATTCGATCCCTCAGTGTAGAAGCTACCAGGTCCTGTGCTATTCTGATTGTGTTTCCACAATATTGAAATTGTTTCTTCCTGGCTGCTTGTAGTATTTTCTCCTTGATCTGGGGATTCTGGAAGCTGGCTATAATATTCCTGGGAGTTTTCTTTTTGGGATCTTTTTCAGGAGGTGATCGGTGGATTCTTTCAACTTCTATTTTGCCCTCTGGATCTAAAATATGAGGGCAATTTTCCTTGAGAATTTCTTGAAGGGTGATTTCTAGGTTCTTTCTTTGATCATGGCTTTCAGGTAGTTCAATAATTTTTAAATTATCTATCCTGGATCTATTTTCTAGATCAGTGCTTTTTCCCATGAGATATTTCACATTGTCTTCTATTATTTCATTCGTTTATGTCTGTTTAACAGCATCTTGATTTCTCATAAAGTCATTAGCTTCCATTTGCTCCAGTCTAACTCTGAAGGAATGAATCTCCTCAGTGAACTTTTGAGATCCTTTTTCCATCTGGCAAATTCGACTTTTTAAGGCATTCTTCTCCTCATTGTCCTTTTGGGCCTCCTTTGCCATTTGAGTTAGTCTATTTTTTAAGGTGTTGTTTTCCTCAGTCTGACTGTTGACCCTCATTTCATACTTTTCCTGCATCCTTCTCATTTCTCTTCCCAATTTTTCCTTCACTTCTCTTATTTGATTTTTAAAGACCTTCTTAAGGTCCTCTATGGCCTGTAACCTATGCATATTTTCCTTTGGGGCTTTTGGAGCAGGATTTCTGACCTCACAGTCCTCCTGTTCTATGCTTTGATCCTCTTTGCGCCCAAAATAAGAGTCTAAGGTTGCATTTTTGTGTTTATTTTGTTTCCTTTGCCTTGGCATGTTGCCACTTAATTACTTGACTTTTGGGCTTGTTGCCACACTATGGCTCGGCCACCAGACAGGTGAACTTTCATCCTGAGCATGTGAAGGGACAACTTCTGTTTCTGTCAATCTGGAAACCCACCCACGACCTCCACCCCAGATCACAATCCAGATCCAGGGAGGTTAAAGCAAGAGAGATTAGCGCCCAAGACTGATTGCTACATCTCCCTACAGTTTGCAGGCCAGGAGCTGGAGCTGCCTCTGAAAACTACAAAATGGCGCATCTCCTGAGTGGTTTCTAGCCCCCAGGGGAGGAAGCCAACACGTTTCCCAAATACTGGTCCCAAAATCCATAGGGCAATAACATCTCCCTTTGTCCTAGGCATGTCTATGTTGATAATTCTGGACTCACCACAGCTGCTGGTGTTCAGGGGTCCCTCCAGCCGGCTGCTGGCCTGGCTTCCCTGGGGCTAAAACTGCAACTCAGGTGGACCTGTGCTCAGTTCCCCATGCACTGCATGATGCCGGCTCCCAGAGAGCTGTGCTGGTCCTTCTGCAGTGCTGCTGGGCTGTCCTCAGCAGGAGGTTAGCTTCTCTGTGTCGTTCTGTGGGTGCTGGGACTCGAGAAGTTGTTCAGAGTCCCCTTTTACATAGTTTAGGGGTAATCTGGGGGGGAGAGTGCCTTGGATGAGCTGTTTCTACTCCGCCATCTTGACTCTGCCCCCTGGTAGATTTTTTCAACCTCTATTTTGCCCTCTGGATCCAAAACATCAGGCCAGTTTTCCTTGAGAATTACTTCAAGGATGATTTCCAGATTCTTTTTTTGATCATGGCTTTAAGGTAGTCCCAAAATTTTTAGATTTTAAATCTCTCCTGGATCTATTTTCCAGGTCAGTGGTTTTCCCCATAAGATATTTCACTTTTCCTTCTTTTCTTTCATGTGTTTGGATCTATTTAACAGCATCTTGATTTCTCATAAATACTGTAGCTTCCATTTGCTCCAGTCTAATTCTGAAGGAATGATTCTTCTCAGTAAACTTTGGAGATTCTTTTTCCATTTGGCAAATTTAGCTCTTTAAGGCATTCTTCTCCTCATTGCCTTTTCATACCTTTTTTTTTTTTTGGAGGGCAATTGGGGTTAAGTAACTTGCCCAAGGTCACATGGCTAGGTTTTTGTTTGTGTGTGCGTTAAGTGTCTGAGGCCGGATCCGAACTCAGGTCCTTCTGACTCCAGGGCCGACACTCTACTCACTGTGCCACCTAGCCACCCCTGGGGATTTAATTTTTTTTTTAAGAAATTGGGGTTAAGTAACTTGCTCAAGGTTACATGGCTAGTCATTATTTATGTGTGGGGGCTCATTTTCTGAGGCCGGATTTGATCTCGGGTCATCCCAACTCTGAGGCCAGCGCTCTTACTCACTGCGCCACCTAGCCGCCCCTGAGTTAGTCTATTTTTAATGTGTTAATTTCCTTAATCAGGATGTTGACTCTCATTTCATACGTTTCTTCCGTCTTTCTCATTTCTCTTCCCACTTTCCCCCCACTTCTCTTATCTGATTCTTAAGGTCCTCTATGGCCTGTATCTAGCTCATATTTTCATTTGGGGCTTTTGGTGCAGGAGTTCTTACTTCCCAGTCCTCCTCTTATTGCATGCTTTGATCCTCTTTGCCCCCAAAATAGGAGTCTAATGTTGAATTTTTCTGTTTATCTTGTTTCCTTTGCCTAGGCATGTTGCCACTCAATTACTTGACTTTTGTGTTTGTTGCCACAGTAGGACTCTCCCACCAGCTAAGGGAGCTTCTGTTCCAAATGCTGGGGTTTTCTCAACTGCTGGAGTAATTAGTTGGGTGCCCTCTGTAAAGCCTCCAAATCCTCTAGCAAGCTGATCACACACCACAAGATCTCCAGACCAAACTGCAGTCCTGATCCAAGAAGGTTAAAGCCAGAGCACTTACCCCAGCAGACTGATCACCTGGTTCCACAACAGTCTGCAGGCCAGGAACTGAAGCTGCTGGGTGTTTCTGGGGCTATGTTGAATCTTTTCAGTGGCTTCTTACTCCCAGGGAAAGAGGCTGGAGTGCTCTCCCCACTAATTATTCCCAAAGTCCATGTGCACTAACCACTCACTTTGTCCATAGCATCTATGTGTTGGTAATTCTGGAAATGCCACAGCTGCTGAAGTTCTGATGTCCCTCCAATTGGCTGCTCTGGCTTACCTGGGGATAAAACCTTTGACTCATGTGGGCCTGGGCTTGACTCACATGGCTCAGCTCTTAGAGAGCTGCACAGGCCACTCCCTGCCCTGCTTCGGAGCTGTCCTCAGCAGGAGGTTAGCTTCTCCGTGTCATTTTGTGGGTTAAGGAGCTCCAGAGGTTGTTCAGAGTCCCCTTTTATTTAAATTTGGAGGAGGTGGGAGCAGCAGCTCCTTGGAAGTGCTGTTTATACTCTGCCATCTTGGCTCTGCCCCGCCTTAGACTTTTTTCTCTTGGTAGGGAATAGTAAGTGAAATATTTAAAAATACTTAAAAACAATATAGAAAATGATATTTAAGAGTTTTTAGTAAATTAAATATAGGGTAAGATAAATGAGAACAGACAGCAATTAATGGGGAGTTTTATTGAACAGCAAAATAAGTCTCAGTTAACAAT
This sequence comes from Gymnobelideus leadbeateri, assembly GCA_011680675.1. NCBI lineage: Eukaryota > Metazoa > Chordata > Mammalia > Diprotodontia > Petauridae > Gymnobelideus > Gymnobelideus leadbeateri. The sequence continues at coordinate 81,525 of WOXC01010826.1, forward strand.
AATTTGGCAGCCTAAAAGACTAAATTTGGTATTATACTGCATTAGAAGAGGCATAGCAAAGAATCAATAAGCATTAGTTAACCACCTACTTTGTGCCAGCCACTGTGCTATGTGTCAGAGATATTTAAAAAGGAATGAAATATCCCCTTCCTTCAAGGAGCTTATATTCTATGAAGGTATACAATTTATATACATGCTAGTATATGGATATATAGAAATACATATGACATATATATAATATATATACATACATCTATACATATATGTACATATATGCATATTATGTATATTGATAGATAGATATAAATAGATAGATGGTCTGGATTAGGAGAAGTCACTTATAGTAAGTAATGCTGCAATCCAAATTCAAGGGAATAATGAGATTCTAAAAGACAGAGGTGAGGATGAGATATTTTCTAGGCATAGGGCACAACCTGTCCAGAAGCATAGAGGTGGTAAATCAAAAGTTTTCTGTTTGTGACAGCAAGAAGTTAAATTTGGTTATAAATATTTTAGTTGCTATAGCTATTATTTAAAATTTATTTTATTTTCTATTCAGTGAAGAAAACAAGCATTTCTTTAACAGACAGAGTACAATAAAAAGGATGATTGCACATGAAACTGAAAATCTACCACGTACAAATTTCTATCCCCTTCAAATATACAATAAAGGTGTAATGTACATTTCTTTTATTACCTTTTTTCCTTCCCTCTACTCCCACCCTGGAGATGCTACCATTAGACAGCCACATATATGTGTGTATGCATGTGAATATTGGTATGTATGGGTTTATATGTATGCATATTTGTGTATGTGTACATATAGGTACATTATATATGTGTGCAAGTATAAACACATGTATGTAAATACACACATATATACCCATGCACACACCTATATATAATATATATTTTTACATATAAACACATATTATTCTATATATACTTTTGTTTATCGCTTCTATCTCTTGGTGCAGATAGAATCTTTCTTCATGTGTTTTTTTATTTTTGATTTGTGTATTTATAATAGTCAAAATGATACAATCAATAGAGGTAATTTTGGGGGGGGGTTTCCATTTTGATTTATTTTTTTTCCATTTTCGATAGAATGAATAGGGGGCGGCTAGGTGGCGCAGTGAGTAGAGAGTCGGCCCTGGAGTCAGAAGGACCTGAGTTCGGATCCGGCCTCAGACATTTAACACACACACAAACAAAAACCTAGCCGTGTGACCTTGGGTAAGTTACTTAAACCCAATTGCCCTCCAAAAAAAAAAAAAGGCAAAGATAGAATGAATAATAAAATTTTGGATTCCATTTTGATGCTTCATTCTATTGTTCACTTCCTTGTCTATCAATCATTTCTAGTATTATCTTATTGGTACTGCCTACATAGCATTGATCTAGATATTTTTAGGCATTGATTGTATAGGATAATTTCTATTTTCTCTCTCTTTTTATTTTTTAGTTCTCATCATTCATTTCCACAAAATTTTGAATTAAAATTTTCTCTCCAATTCCCCTACCCACCACCCCAAAAAAGCTATGCCACTGAATATCCCCTCCCCCAACCTGCTCTCCCCAAATCTTCCCCCATCCCCCCTCCAACTTTCCAGTAGGCCATGGTGGATCTCTATGTCCCAGTGCCTTTATATCTTATTTCCCAGTTACATGTAAACTACTACTACTACTACTACTACTACTACTACTACTACTACTACTACTACTACTACTACTACAACTACTACCACCACCACCACCACCACCACCACTACTACTACTACTACTACTATTGATATATTTTTTAAACATTTGATTTTAAAACTTTGAATTCCAGATTATTTCCCTTCCTCCCTCGTCACCCACCCTTACTGCGAAGATAAGCAATTCAGTAAATGTTGTACATGTGTAGCTATGCAAAACATTTCCATAGTGGATATATTGTAAAAGACTGACTATATTTCCCTCCCTCCCATCCCACCTCCCACTTCTATTCTCTACTTTAATCCTGTCCCTTTTCAAAAGTGGGTGCTTCCAACTTCCCTCCTCCCAGCCTGCCTTCCCTATCACCCCTCCTCTCATACCCTTCCGCCCTACTTTCCTGTAGGGTGAGATACCCTATTTAGTGTGTATGTCATTCCCTCCCTAATTCAAATTCAATGAGAATAAGCTTGGCCCATTCCCTTTTGCCTTCCTGTTCTTCCCCTCCATTGCAACCATTTTCCTTTATGACTATTTAACTATATGACATAGTTAACCCCATTCTGTCTCTCCCCATCTCCTCTCATATAATTCATTTACCTCTTAATTTCACCTTTTAAGTATCATCCCTTCCTATTAAATTGGTCCTGTGTCCTCTGTCTATTTGTACCTGTACACATATATACACACAATCATGTATGTATTCATATTCATATGCCCATATACCTTTCTATATAGACATATATATGCACGTATACATACATACACACACATATTTCGATTCCCTTCAACTATTCTCACATTGAGAAAAGTTTCATAAGCTACAATTATTGTTTTTCTTTTCTGGGGGGTTACATGCATTTTATTTTATAATAAAATGTCATGTCATATTATACATGACATGTTTTCAAAAACAATGCCACCACACGAAATAAATCAAGATCAAAAATAAAGGAATAAAGCTCAAGATGACATCAGTCCAAGTTTGTCCAAGTCCTGGTGTTGTGCAGATGACAAAAAGCAGCAGCCAGATATGACAACAGGTGATTCAAAGTAATCAGCTGAATGTGTTAACATTTCTCCATTTCTAAACCATCCTTAAAGGAAAACATATATGGAGTCACACCATCCTCACGGGAGTCCAAGAGAGCCACCATGCCATCTGGATTCATGTTTTCACCTCTGAAGAACTGATAACTTTTAAAAATAGCAAGGATGTGTTTGATCTGTTCTGCAGCTCCTGTCATAAAAGGTTTTACTCTATCTGGCTTCCATTCTTCAAGTTTGCCTTTGATTGATTTCTTATAGTCTTTGATGTACTTTTGGTAGGATTCTTTTGTGAAACTAGTTTCTTGCAGATGATGGTTTATTACTATGTCAACTCCAGTGATTACAGTGGTATCTGTTCCTTCACCCTCAGGACCTTCAGCAGAGGGATTCCCACCAATGAATCATCAATGGTACCCTCTGTCCTACTAACCATCTTCCCCTCAACCTCCAGGCACAGACCGTTCATGAATCTCCTGAATCTTGTTAATGTCAGAGAACATCTCATCACAGCTGATGAGGTCCTGGTAGATGATCATGGTGGTGGAAGGAGGGAGACTGCAGCGGTAGCTGCGCTAGCTCTGTGGGGGCCCAGAACTCATTGTGAGAGTGATGCAACTGGAGCAGTGCTTGGGGGGTGGGGAGCCCGTGTTGAAGCTATAAGTATTGTTTTTCCATGAAGGAATGTAAGTCTTTGATAAGATCCTTATGATTTCTTTTCTCTGTTTACCTTCTCATGCTTCTCTTGCTTCTTGTATGTCAAATATCTGTATGTCAAATTTTCTATTCAACTCTGTTTTTTGTTTTTTTCATCAAGAATGCTTGAAAGTCCTCTGTTCCATTGAATCACCATATTTTCTCCTGAAGCATGATACTCAGCTTTGCTGGGTAGGTGATCCTTGGTTGTAATCCCAGATCCTTTAAACTCCAGAATACCATATTCCAAGCCCTTCAAGCCCTTAGTGTAGAAGCTGCCAGATTCTGTGTTATCCTGACTGTGTTTCTATAATATTAAAATTGTTTCTTCCTGGCTGCTTGTAACATTTTCTTCTTGATTTGGTAACTCCAGAACCTGGCTATAACATTCCAAGGAGTTTTCTTTTTGATAACTTTTTAGGAAGTTATGGGTGGATTCTTTCAACCCCTATTTTGCCCTCTTGTTCTAAAACATCAGTGAAATTTTCTTTGAGAATTTCTTGAAGGATGATTTCTAGGTTCTTTATTTTTTGATCATGGTTTTCAGGTAGTCCAATAATTTTTAAATTATCTCTCCTGGATCTATTTTCCAGGTCAGTGGTTTTTCCAATGAGATATCAAAGTCATTCTTAAAATAATATTGCTGTTATTGTTTACAGTTTTCTCTTGGTTCTATTCCTTTTGCTCTTCATTATTCTGTGCAATTTTTCCCATGCATTTCTAAGAATAGTGGGCTCAATATTTCTCATAGCCCAGTAATATTCCATCATAACCATTCACCATAACTTTTTCAGCCATTCCCCAATTGATGGAGATCCCTGCATTTTTCACTTTTTTATCACCACAAAGAGAGCAGCTATAAACATCCCATTCACATTCAATAATATAATTACTATTTGTCAATTTCCATCCATTTTATTTTTACTGTACTCTTTCTCAATTTCTCTTTTTACACTATAGCTGTTACCTTATCTTCTCCCCCACACCCCCCTTCACTCACAGCTACAAGAGTCCCCCATCCCCTCTCCACCACCCAGTCCACACTCCCCCAATATCCCTCCACCCGTTCTCTCACATCCCAATGCACACAACTCTATAAATTTCTTACCCGACCCTGTCCGCAAATTTTCTCACCTCTCTCTACATGTTCAGAATATTTCCAAAGCTATCCAGATGTATTGGATTTGAATAATGTATTCATTATTCTTTCTTCATCCAAGATAAGACTAAGGTTCTAACATTTTCAGCCCTCCATCCCCACTTCTTTCCTGTTATCATTTCTTCCTTTCACACCTATTTTTCATAATGTAATTACTCCTTTCACCTTTTCCTACCCAATTTTTTTTTATCTTATCATACAGTACTCAGCCCCCAACTTTCTCTCAATCTACCTTAGTAATGATGACAGTTTTAAGAATACTGATAACAGATATATATATATATATACACACACACACACACACACACACACACACACATATGTGTGTGTGTGTGTGTGTGTGTGTGGTGTGGTGTGTATAATAGTTTGACTTTTTTGAGTAGCTTAAAATTAGTCTTTAATGTTTTTATTTATATTTCTTCTGGAACTTCTATTTTGAATTTTCCAATGAGCTCTGCTCTTGTTACAAGTATCCAAGTCTTTCAGTTTGACAAATGTCCACTTGTTATTTTTCATTAAGGATTATACTCAACTTTGATAGGTAAGTTATTCTTTGGCACAAATCTAGTTCTTTTACTTTTAGACATAAAATGTACCAAAATGTATGGCCTTTTAGTGTAGATGCTGAGAAGTTTCCTGACTTTTTACACAATATTTAAATTGCTTATTTTTTTCTTATGGCTTGTAATATTTTCCTTAGCTTGGGAGTTTTGAAACTGGCCTATGGAATTCCTATAAGTTTTCCTCCTGTGATATCTTTTAGGTGGTAGATGGAAGAGTTTTTTATTTCTATTTTACCCTATTGTTCTATAACTTCAGGGAAATTAAAAATTATTGTCATATTGTAACTACATTTTTTAAATTTTTTTTTTTTACTTTTAGGTAGCCTGACAATTTTTATACTGTCTCTCCTATACCTCTTCTCCAAATCTCTTACTTTTTCTAATGGGATGTTTCAGATTCTCTTCCATTTTTTCTAGCTTTATTATTTTTTGGTATATTATAACATCATTCTATACTTTTTATTCAATTCTGTGTTTCAAGGAATGATTTTCTTCCTTAAGATTTTATAGTTCAGCCAAGATGGCAGAGTAGAAACAGCTCATCCAAGACACTCTGCCCCCAGATACCCCCCAAACAATGTAAAAGGGGACTCTGAACAACTTCTGGAGCCCCAGCACTCACAGAATGAAACAGAGAAGCTAACCTCCTGCTGAGGACAGCCCAGCAGCCCTGCAGGAAGGACCAGCTCAGTGGTCTGGGAGCAGGCACTGGGCAGAGCACGGGGAGCCGAGCTGAGCAGAGCCCAGGTCCCCATGATCTGAGGTTTTAGCCCCAGGGCGGCAGGGCCAACAGCTGGCTGGAGGAACCCCAGAACACCAGCAGCTGTGGCGATTCCAGAATTATCAACATAGACATGCCTAGGACAAAGTAAGAGGTTAGTATCCTATGGACTTTGGGACCAGTATTTAGGGAATGCGTCGGCTCCCTCCCCTGGGGGCTAGAAGCCGCTGAGAAGACACACCATTTTGTAGTTTTCAGAGGCAGCTCCAGCTCCTGGCCTGCGAATTGTAGGGAGATCCAGCGATCAGTCTTGGGGGGTAATCACTCTTGTTTTAACCTCCCTGGATCTGAATTGTGATCTAGGGTGGAAGTTGTGGGTGGGTTTACACCTTCCCAGAAACAGAAGTTGTCCCCCACACGTTAGAGACCAAAATTCCTCTATCTGGCCTTAAAGCCATAGTGTGGCAACAAGCCCAAAAGTCAAGTAATTAAGTGGCAACATGCCAAGGCAAAGGAAACAGAAATGCAACCCTATACTCCTATTTTGGGGGCATAGAGCGGGAAAAGGACTGTGAGGTCAGAAGTCCTGCTCCAAAAGCCCCAGAGGAAAACATGAGCAGGTTGCAGGACATAGAGGACCTTAAGAAGGACCTTAAAAATCAAATAAGAGAAGTGGAGGAAAAATTGGAAAGAGAAATGAGAGGGATGCAGGAAAAGTACGAAATGTGGATCAACAGCCTGACTGAGGAAAACAACACCTTAAAAAATAGACTAACTCAAATGACAAAGGAAGCCCAAAAGGGCAATGAGGAGAAGAATGCCTTAAAACGTCGAATTTGCCAGATGGAAAAAGAATCTCAAAAGTTCACTGAGGAGATTCATTCCTTCAGAGTTAGATTGGAGCAAATGGAAGCTAATGACTTTATGAGAAGTCAAGATGCTGTTAAGCAGATCCAAACAAACAAAAGATTAGAAGGCAATGTGAAATATCTCATGGGAAAAGCCACTGACCTGGAAAATAGATCCAGGAGAGACAATTTAAAAATTATTGGACTACCTGAAAGCCATGATCAAAGAAAGAACCTAGAAATCACCCTTCAAGAAATTCTCAAGGAAAATTGCCCTGATGTTTTAGATCCAGAGGGCAAAATAGAGGTTGAATGAATCCACTGATCACCTCCTGAAAAAGATCCCAAAAAGAAAACTCCCAGGAATATTATAGCCAGGTTCCAGAATCCCCAGATCAAGGAGAAAATACTACAAGCAGCCAGGAAGAAACAATTTCAATACTGTGGAAACACAATCAGAATAGCCCAGGACCTGGCAGCTTCTACACTGAGGGATTGAAGGGCATGGAATATGATATTCCAGGGGGCAAAAGAACTGGGAATGAACCCAAGGGTCACCCTACCCAGCAAAACTGAATATTTTGTTTCAGGGCAAAATATGGTCATTCAGTGGAATAGCGGACTTTCAAGCATTCTTGAGGAAAAACCAGAGTTGAATAGAAAATTTGACATCCAGACACAAGAAGGAAGGGATGCCTGAGAAGAAACCAACAAGTGCAGAGATCTCTCTTCAAGATTTATCCAGTTCAAGATCTAATTAGACAGTAAAGGAAATTCTAAGTTTGGGCTAATGGGTACATTCCTGCTCATTATGTTTTCTCAAACAGGTCTGGGAAGTGTTGATTCTCCCTTTTGACAGACAGGCAACGTGGAAATTGTTGTCTCTTTCATCAAGATTTGGGTAACCCAAGTCAGATACCCCAAGAGCCTTATTGTAATATAGTCCAGTCTCTCATTATGCTATTCACTTTTCTCATTAATGTTAACTAATCAGAGTTGATGCCTACCCCTAAGGAATACCAACTCTTCAAAGGGCATATAAACTGTAAGCCCACCACCATGAGGGGCCTTTAGTTTAAATGAGATGGCCAAATGACATTCCTTTTATTAATAAGTGTGCTTACCTTATTAATTAAATTACCAAGAAACTGTCTTAAACTTTTTAATCATCACAATAATTCTTTTTTATTTTTTATTAATTTATTAGTTTAGTTATAGTTAACAAGATTCAATTCCATAGTTCCTTGATTTTCAAATTTCCTTTCCTTCCCTCCCCCCACCCCCCATCACAGAATATAGTCCAGTATAGGATTTGTAAATACTTTCATATTAGACATTAGTCCAATTACAAAGGAGTATGTACTAGGTGGGTTGAAAAATGCTAGAGAAGAAATAAAACCAAACAATGAAAAAAAAAAAGATTTTACACTTCTTTTTTCCATTGGTTAACTTTCTTTTGATAATATTCGTGGATTGCTTTTATTTTTCCTAATTTTCCTCAATCTCTCCTATTTTATTTTTTAAGTTCTTCCAAGACCTATTTTATGGCTTGTGATCCTTTGATGTTACTCTTTGGGGTAGAGTGGAATTTTTTTTCTTTTTAACCTCACTATTTTCTTCTGCATATGAACCCAGATCTTCTTTTACACCAAAGTATCTATCTAAGACCAACTTTTTTTTTCTTTTGCTTGCTCATTTTCATTTTTTTTTGCTTTTTGGATGGCAATTGGGGTTAAATAACTTGCCCAAGGTTACACACCTAGGTTTTTGTTTGTCTGTGTTAAGTGTCTCAGGCTGGATCCAAACTTAGGTCCTTCTGACTCCAGGGCCGACGCTCTACTCACTGCACCACCTAGCTGCCCCAGCTCAAATTCATTTTGTTCTATTTTATTTTAACAGTTTATGATTAATCAATCTTTAATCTCAAGTTGTAGGTAATGTAACCCTCATATCGTCTAGAATCATTTTTATCTATATCAAAGTCCTCTCTATAATATCCTTCACAACTGGTAACTCAGTTTTCATTTGAATAACTCAAGTGACAGGGTGCTCACCACCTACAAATTCATCTACTTGCATTTTTGGTAGTTTTAATTGTTAGCACTTACTCCTTTCACTGTATTATCATATAGTCCTAATCTTTTCACTTTCTCCATAAAGATATCCTGGGATGCATTGGTCATTTTCTGTCACATGATATATCCAATATTATCCCAGTGTCATAGCAAACACAGAAGTAGTTCACACCTTGTTTCAGCTATTGAATTAACATCTTGTTTCAGTCCATTGAGAAACAGGATGTGTGAACTCCACAACTTGTGAACAGTAGAACTTGTCAACTCCTGAGTAGGAGCTAATGACTATATAATGAGATCCCCAGGGCTAGAGATAGCAGGAATTGAGAAGACTCTTGTGGTGGCAGAGTCAAGTAGGAGAAAACTTGTGGTACCCCAGCACTCTTTGTCTGCTCTGTCTGTGTTGATGTTTGTTTATGATACTTTGTACAACAGCCCTGGTACCTTATCCCTGAAAGAGGATTTTCTGGTTGTATGTTTACAGAAGTCCTGGTGGAAGGTTTTGGAGGTCCTGGGACTTGTTGATTTGCATTGACCTCTTGGACCTTGTTTGTGGGTCTGTGTTTATTTCTATGTTGATGATTTGTGTTGAGTTCTCAGACCTTGCTGGTGGGTCTGATTTTATTTCACAGGCAGACAGTGAATTGATGATGGTGTGGGCAATGTGTGTGAATATTATTGTGGCTCTGTTAAGCTTTGTCTTCTCAGAAACAGGAACTATGAAGGACTCAAGGTGGACTGGACACTGTGAGCTTCAATATGGAGCAGGAACTGGATGAAGAACTGGACAAGAGACTGGGAGCTGCCTGCCTTTGAATCAAAGTGACAGTTGGAACTTGGACCATGGAAGAGTAACCATGGAAGCTGAGAGCAAGCCTTGAGTCAAGCTGAAAAAAGACTTTACTTGGATACTGTGTACTAACTGAGAAGATTATGATTTACTGTGACCTAGGGGTGGATGACCTGTGTATTTCCACTACCCCTTAAGAGGTTACTGAGTAGTGACTCATGATTAAATAGTGACAAATGACTGAATAGTGACTCATTTGTAACTTAGTGTGCCACATGAGTGGAAGACTATGACTGTTGTACTTTGAGATGATTGTTCTTTGTTCAAAACTTTGTGGCCACTATGGTGGAAACTATGTGGCCATTTTAATGATAAGCTGTTGTGAATACTATATTGTGATTTTCTGTGATAAGATGTAACACTGTGAATGCTGTACCTAGATTTACTGTGGATGTTTTGCTTTGATTTGTTATGGAATAAATAGAGGGTTCACTATACTGAGTAATCAGAACCTTAAAAGCTGTTCACTGTAGGATTCTTCTAGAAAGCTGCTCATTCATGGCATTATACCTAGTTAACCAATCTAGTAACAATGTCAATAAATTGAGTTAGGGTGCAGCTTCTACCTTCCTTTCCACTTAAACCATGCAGAGATTATCTGCTTGATTCAAGTTAGCCCTACTATTATGCCAAGGTATAACCTTCCTATCATCTACCTCCTAAATGAAGTTCCAGCTCATCTGTTTGATGGTTACCTCCAAAAGAGTACCTATCCCGAAGCTGTTTCTTCTTTGTGGTGTCTCCTTCCATTCCACCATCTATTAGGCTTTCCAACTCAGCAAGCAATTAGATGACATAAACCAGCGATAAGTCATTCTTAGTCAGAAGCAGGCACCAGAAGGGAGTGTGCCGGGAGGGGAACTGTTCCTTGAGAAACACTATGATCCTTATGCCACCTCACAATGAGCTCATCCCACTCTGAAATTCTATAATTTTGAAAATCCACATGACACTTTCTAACTCTTAGTTATGTGCTATTATGCTCCAAAATTGACATCCAGTCTTTCCAATTAAATTACACTCTCTTGAAAAAAAAAAAACAGATTATGCTTTCTTGTCCTCTGTTTTTTCCATGGGCCTAGCCCAGTCCTGGGAACATAGTGCTTAATAAATTCCTATGTGTATCTAGGTGCCACCATGGGTAAAAGTGCTGAAATTAAGAAGACTTGAGTTCAAATAATGCTCAGGTAATAATGCTTCACTAACTCTGTGACTCTAGGCAAATGATTAGCCTCTGCCAAACTCAGTTTCTTCATTTCTAAAGTGGAGATAAGTGTAGCACCTGTCTTTTAGGGTGAGAGAATAAAAGTGTAGCACATTGCACATTTTAAAATGCTACAAAACACACTTCTTGTCATTGCCTATGGATATTCCTTGACTTGACAAGAGAAAAGAAGACTATTTGATTGTGCTCTAGGGCAGAAAATGCTAGGTTTAAAGCCAGAGTATCTGGACCTCGATCTCTGCCCTGGCCCTTACTCCTTGTCTGACCTTTCCTCTCTCTGAACCCATTTCAATTATTTTAAAATGAAGGGATTAGACTATTTGTGTCTAAGATCTCTAAATTCCATCATTTTAGAAAACTACCAACCTATGGGGTATAGTACATGGACTAGAATCAGACAGGTTGAAAAGAAATAGATCATAGGAAATTCCTATCTATACAGTTTGAAGAAGAAAGAGAACATGCTGTTGAGATTTGTTGCTATTGTTCAGTCATTTCAGTAGTCTCTGACTCCTCATGACCCAAATTTCAGGTTTTCTTGGCAAAGATATTGGATTTATTTGCCATTTCCTTCTTTAGATCATTTTACATATATGGAAACTCAGGCAAACAGGATTAAATGACATGCCCTGAGTCACTTAGCTAGAAAGTTTCTTGGGCTGAATTTAAATTCAGGTTCGCCCGACTCCAGAGTCAGCTGTCTGTCCATTGTACCTCCTAACTGATCTACTGATAATAACTGAAAGATAAGATTTTCAAATATAGCTACCATTCCATAATGTAAAGTAGTGGTATCAAACTCAAATAAAAACAGAGTCCACTAAATCATACATAAGGATCCCTGTGGGGCCCATATTCACTTAGTAAACTATACATTATGTATTTTCTTGTTGTTCATATTTAGTCATGTCTGTCTTTCCATGACCCAACTTTGGGATTTTGCCATTTCCTTCTTCAAATCATTTTACAGACGAGGAAACTGAGACACACAGGGTTAAGTGACTTAACCAAGATCTCACAGCTAGTACTCTCTGAAGCCAGATTTGAACTCATGAAGATGGCTTTCTGATTCTAGGCCCAATGTTCTATCCACTTCATTACCTAGCTGCCCTAACATATTCATCTTATATTTTATATATATATATATATACATTTTTTTTTTTAAAGCAATTGGGGTTAAGTAACTTGCTCAAGGTTACACGGCTAGTCATTTGATTTATGCGTGGGTGCTCATTTTCTGAGGCCGGATCTGATCTCGGGTCATCCAAACTCCGAGGCCGGGCGCTCTTACTCACTGCGCCACCTAGCCGCCCCTTTAGGGCAATTGGGGTTAAGTAACTTGCCCAAGGTTACACGGCTAGGTTTTTGTTTGTGCGGATTAAGTGTCTGAGGCCGGCTCCGAACTCAGGTCCTTCTGATTCCAGGGCCGGCGCTCTATTCACTGCGCCACCTAGCCGCCCGATATTCATCTTATATTTTAATGTTTTTGTTAAGTATTACCCAATTCTATTTTAACCTGCTCCCCAACTCATTCAGGAGTGTTGTGGGCTCCATGTTTGATAGCTCTGATATCAACAGTAACAGATGGACCATAAGAAGACCTGAGTCCTCATCCCAGTTGTGACACTTTTGTTCCATAAGAACTTCTCTGAATCTTAGTTTCTATACCTTTCTAGCAGACAGGCATTTGACTCACCCATGATATTAATCTTATAGGAAACTTTATGAGTAAGAAACTTCCTCTACTAGTGTAAGTTCATACCTTTTCTACAATTTTGTCTTAGATGGGTGCTTACCACCCTAAATTGTAAAGGGTCTTGCCCAGGGTCACATAGTCAGAATGTTTGAGTTAGAACTTGGGCCCAATTTTTTTCTGGCTCTGAAACTGGATCTCTATCCATTAATCCAAGCCTCTTCTGACAATCTCTATCCTGCCCTGCTCACAATATTGTTGAAAGGGTCATCTAAATAAACAATTAGTTACTACCAACTGTGTATAGATTACCATGCCTAGGCATTCGAAAAGAAGTAATGTTTATGTAAGCCATAGACCTTATTCAAATAGAATCACAGTTTAACAGGGGATATGACAGCATAAAGAAAGATAACTTCAACATAGTAATACATGATAAGTTGCTTTGGAAAGGGGAAGCCAAATATTGGTGTAAAATCTGACATATATACATAATTTTTATGTGGGCATTAGAAAAGTTTAATAGAGGAATTCCCATTCAAGTCAAAGGAAGATCACAGAGTGGGTATTGGAAAAAGAACTAGATATGGAGTCAGAATATTGGATTTCAAGTAACTGCTCTTCCACTTGCATCTTGAATTATTTTGAGGGATTCCCTTTGCCTCCATAGCCTTCACTTTCCTTCTGTGTACAATAAAGAGGTTGTCACTTATACTTTTAAGATTCTGAGTTCTCTGTTCTACTCCTGAAATTCTGTGTTTTGGGGGTTGCAGTGACAAAGGCATAAAAATGGTTAAAGGATGAGGTAAGGAAAGTAGACCTGAACAAGAATGGGAATAAGTGCAAAGGATCAAAGACTGAATAATGTACCTGAAGGTACATCTGTGAAAAACATTCTTTAATTTACTTACCAGATATTGTTGTCCTTCATACCAGTAGGGAATAGATTGTTACCAGTTATCTAGAAAGGAAAGGAGAAAGATTTTGATTGTGAGTACCTTGAGAATAGGGACTAACTTTGACCTTTAAATCCTTAGCAGCCAGCATAATGGTGGGTTTATTGTGGGGCCTAATAAATGCTTTTTGATTGATTGACTAGAGAAGGAGACATAAAGAGAAATGGGATTCCAGAGAGAGAAAAATTAATTGCAAAAAGCACTCAAGTGTGCTAACTCCCAGGCTTATACATGTGTGATCAAAATATACAGGCAAAGATGTTTTGGGAGTGAGGTAGAGTGATCATGGAGGAAGGGATAGATAGAATGATTATATTTTGATTTGTGTTCCATTTATCACAGTCATATAGTAACAAAATTAGGGTAGACAAGGTGGGGCAGGGTTAAGATGATAAAGTAGAAACAGGACTTCCAAGGGGCTTAGGCTTCCATCTCCCCAAA
>WOXC01010827.1:0-37025 GCA_011680675.1 Gymnobelideus leadbeateri
TCAGTCTTGGGGGGTAATCACTCTTGCTTTAACCTCCCTGATCTGGATTGTGATCTAGGGTGGAAGTCGTGGGTGGGTTTACAGCTTGCCAGAAATGGAAGTTGCCCCCCACACGTTCGGGACGAAAATTCCTCTATCTGGCCTTAAAGCCATAGTGTGGCAACAAGCCCAAAAGTCAAGCAATTAAGTGGCAACATGCCAAGGCAAAGGAAACAGAAAAATGCAACCCTAGACTCCTATTTTGGGGGCATAGAGCGGGAAAAGAACTGTGAGGTCAGAAGTCCTGCTCCAAAAGCCCCAGGGGAAAACATGAGCGGGTTGCAGGCCATAGAGGACCTTAGGAAGGACTTTAGAAATCAAATAGGAGAAGTGGAGGAAAAATTAGAAAGAGAAATGAGAAGGATGCAGGAAAAGTATGAAATGAGGGTCAACAGCCTGACTGAGGAAAACAACACCTTTAAAAATAGACTAGCTCAAATGGCAAAGGAGGCCCAAAAGGGCAATGAGGAGAAGAATGCCTTAAAAAGTCGAATTTGCCAGATGGAAAAGAATCTCAAAAGTTCACTGAGGAGATTCATTCCTTCAGAGTTAGACTGGAGCAAATGGAAGCTAATGACTTTATGAGAAATCAAGATACTGTTAAGCAGATCCAAACTAACTAAGATTAGAAGGCAATGTGAAATATCTCATGGGAAAAACCACTGACCTGGAAAATAGATCCAGGAGAGACAATTTAAAAATTATTGGACTACCTGAAAGCCATGATCAAGGAAAGAACCTAGAAATCACCCTTCAAGAAATTCTCAAGGAAAACTGCCCTAATGTTTTAGATCCAGAGGGCAAAACAGAGGTTGAAAGAATCCACACATCACCTCCTGAAAAAGATCCCCAAAAGAAAACTCCCAGGAATATTATAGCCAGGTTCCAGATTCCCCAGATCAAGGAGAAAATACTCCAAGCAGCCAGGAAGAAACAATTTCAATACTGTGGAAACACAATCAGAATAGCCCAGGACCTGGCAGCTTCTACACTGAGGGATTAAAGGGCATGGAATATGATATTCCAGAGGGCAAAAGAACTGGG
This sequence comes from Gymnobelideus leadbeateri, assembly GCA_011680675.1. NCBI lineage: Eukaryota > Metazoa > Chordata > Mammalia > Diprotodontia > Petauridae > Gymnobelideus > Gymnobelideus leadbeateri. Next base: position 1,084 of record WOXC01010827.1, read on the forward strand.
AATGAACTCAAGGGTCACCTACCCAGCAAAACTGAGTATTTTGTTTCAGGGGAAAATATGGTCATTCAGTGGAATAGAGGACTTTCAAGCATTCTTGAGGGAAAAAACCAGAATTGAATAGAAAATTTGACATCCAGACACAAGAAGCAAGAGATGCCTGAGAAGGTAATCAGAGAAAAGAAATCAAAAGGAACTTATCAAAGTTGAACTATTTACATTCCTATATGGAAAAGCAATAACTGTGACTGATGATATCTTTCTCACTATGAAAATAATGGAAGAAGGGGGTGTGGTCATATGAATACATATGTGAATGTGTGTGTATATGGTTACAGTTATATATGGATAGAGGGCACAGGTTGATTTTGTTGGGAAGGGAGAGTACTCAAGGGATGAAATTATGAGGTGAGAGAGGAAAGTGGCAAGAGGAGATGGGGAGAGACATGGTAGGGTAAACTATCTCATGTAGGGGAAGTGGGTGCAAGGGAGGGGGAGAATAAGGAAGGCTAAAAAGGCAAAACCACATTCACATTGAATTTGGTTCAGGGAGAAAATGACATGCATACTAAATGGGATATCTCAACCTGCAGCAGGATAGGGGGAAGGGGGACGAGAGGAGGGATGATGGATGGGAGGGCATCCTTGGGGGGAGGGGAGGTTGGAAGTACCCACTATAGAAGAAGGACAGGATCATGTAGGGAATGGACCAGGTGGGGGGTGGGATGAGTGGGAGGGAATTATAAGCAGCCTTGTACAATATATCTACCATGATAATGTTTTGCATAGCTAGACATGTACAACATATACTGAATTACTTATCTCCCAAGAAGGAATGGGTGACAAGGGAGGAAGGAAATGGATCTGAAATTCGAGGTCGTAACATTAAATGTTTCAAATATATATATAAATACTATTATTAATACTCTTTTGTCTATAATTGGGAGATAAGATGTGCAGGCATTGGGACACAAAGATTCATCTTCCTCTAATGGAAAAGTCGATGGGGGTATGGGAGAAGGTATGGGAGAGAGCAGATTGGAGGAAGCGATATCTTGTGGGACTGCCATTCTGGGAGGTTGGGTAGGGGAATAATGGGGGGAAAATGATTGTAACTCAAAATCTGGCGGAAATGAATGATGTAAAACAGAAGTTAATAAAGTATTTGTTTAAAAAAACAACTGAGTATCATGTTTCAGGGGAAAATATGGTCAGTCAGTGGAATAGAGTACTTTCAAGTGTTCTTGAGGAAAAAACCAGAGTTGAAGAGAAAATTTGACATTCAGACACAAGAAGCAAGAGATGCTTTACAAAGTAAACAGGGAAAATAAATCTTAAGTAACTTATCAAAATTGAACTATTTACATTTGTACATGGAAAAACGATAACTGTAACTGATGAAAACTTTCTCAGTATGAACATAGCTGAAGAAGGGTATATGGGCATATGAATACATATGTGAATGTGTGTATATATGTTTAGAGGTATGCTTCAATAGAGGGCACAGGTCAAATTTAATGGGAAGGGATGATACTTAAGGGTTGAAATTGAGAGGTGAGAGAGGAATATAGCGAGAGGAGATGGGGAGAGACAGAATGTGGTAAACTATCTCATGTAGAAGAGACAAGGAAAAGTGGTTGGAGGGGATAGGAAGAGCAGGAAGGCAAAAAGGAAAAAAACCTTATTCTCGTTGAGTTTGGCTCAGGGAGATAATGACAAACATCCTAAATGGGATATCTCACCCTACAGGAGAATGGGGGGTAGGGGGATGAGGGGGGGTGACAGAAGGGAGGGCAGGATGGGGGGGAGGGAAGTTGGAAGCACAAACTTTTGAAAGGGGATAGGATCAAAGTGGGGATTGGAACAGATGGGAAGTGGGATAGGAGGGAGGGAAATGTAGTCAATATTTTACAATATATCTACTACAGTAATATTTTACATAGCTACACATGAACAGCATATAGTTAGTTGCTTACCTTCCAAGGGGGAGTGGGTGGCAGGGTAGGAGAAGAATGGGTCTGGAAAGTTTTAAAATCAAATGTTTAAAAAAAAAATATATATATATATAATCTATGGTTAATACTATTTTACATATAAATGGGAGATAATATGCCTGGGAATTGGGGCACAGGTGTTCACCTTGCCTACTGGAAAAGTTGAAGGGTGTATGGGAGAAGAGATGGGAGAGGGCAGATTGGATGAGGGGATATCTAGTGGGATTGCTATTCTGGTGTGGTGGGTACAGGAAAAATGGGGAAAAAATTGTAACTCAATATCTGGCATAAATGAATGATGTAAACCAGAAGTTAATAAAGCATTTGGAAAAAACAACAACAACAACACAAAAAAGAATCCTTTACCCAGCAAAACTGAGTATAATGTTTTAGAAAAAAATTTGGACAGTCAATGAAATAGAGAACTTTCAAGCATTTTTGATGAAAAGACCAGAGGTGAAGAGAAAATTTAACTTTCAAATACAAGAAGTAAGAGTAGCATGAAAAGGTAAACAGGAAAGAGAAAGCATAAAGAACTTATTAAAGTTGAAATACTTACATTCCTACATGGAATAATGTGTAACTCCTGAGGTTTTTCTCAGTATGAGGATAGTTGAAGGGAATATATGCATTTGTCTGTGTGTGTGTGTGTGTGTGTGTGTGTGTGTGTGTGTGCGGGTGTGTGTAGTAATTTTTTTTTTCAAATAGTGAATTATTTTGCCAGAAGCTAGGGTCTTTGGTTTTGTCAAAAAGTAGATTACTATAGTCATTGACTGCTGGCTTTGTCTCCTGTACCTAATCTATTCCACTGAACCACCACTCTATTCCTCAGCCAGTACTAAGTAGTTATACATATATGTATATACACACATATATGTATGTATGTTTGTATATGTACATATATATGTATGTATAGATGGGTGTATGGGTGTATAACTATCTCCTAATGTATGTGTATGTATGTATGTATGTATGTGGGTGTGGGTGTGTACATTTACACATAGAGGGCACAGGATGAGTTGAATATGAAGTAATGATATAAAAAAATTAAATTAAAAATTAGAGAGGAATATATTGAGAGGAGAAAGAGAAAGATAGAATATGGTAAATTATCTTACATGAAAGGGAATGCTATTACAGTGGAGAGGAAGTAGGGGAAGATGAAAAGGATTGAGTCAACCTTACTCTCATTAGATTTGGATTAAGGAGGGAATAATATATGCACTTAATTCGGTATCTTAACCTACAGGAAAGTAGGGAGGAAGGGAATAAGGGGGTGATAGAAGAAAGAGCAGATTGGAGGAGAAGGGAGTTAGAAGCAAACACTTCTGAAAAGGGACCGGGTCGAAGGAGAAAATAAAATAAATGGGGAGCAGGATAGGATAGAATGAAATATAACTAGTCTTTCACAACATGAGTACTATGGCAATGTTTTTCATAACTATATGTGTATAATCTATATTCAATTGCTTGTCCACCCAGGGGCAGGTGAGGAGAGAGGAAGGGAGAAAAAATAAATATTAAAAAATTGTTTTTACATACAACTGGGAAATAAGATATATAGGCAATGGGATACAGAAATACATCTTGCCCTACGAGAAGGTAAGATGAAGGTGATGGGGGGGGTGGCTAAGAGAGAGAGGAGATTTGGGGAAGGAGTATTAGTATGCTTGCCATCTTGAGGTAGGGAGTAGAGGGTAGTGTGTTATTTTGCTTTCAAAACCCCAGTCTTAGAGATTTATGTGAACTCTCACCCAAAACCCTCCAAATACCTTCAAATAATGACTCTAAACAAATTATAGAATGACAGAACCCACAAAAAGAGATAGTAGAGCAATTTTCAAGCCCAAGAACTTAGAAAGTTGGCAGGAAAGGTGAATTACACCAGTGTGAGAGAGAAGTGAACAGGGTGAGTTGAATATGAAGGGATGATATATAAAAAATAAAATTAAGTAGTGATACAGGAATGTACTGGAAGGAGAAAGAGAGAGGTAGAATGGAATAAATTCTCTCAAAAGAGGCAAGAAAAACAATTTAGAGTGGAGCAAAAGAGGAGAGAAGTGAGATGGAATGAGTGAGCCTTACTCCTATCAAATTTGTCTTACTTACTCTATTGAGTATGGAAATCCATCTTACCGTACAGGAAAGTAAGGGAAAGGGGATAAGAAAAGGGGGATGATAGAAAAAAAGCAAATGGGGCTAGAAGTAATTAGAAGCACACACTTTTGGGGTAGGACAGGAACAAAAGAGAGGACAGAATAAGTGGGGGACAGGATAGGATATAAGGAAATATCATTAGTCTTTTAGAGCATGACTATTATGGAAGTATTTTGCATAGAACAGAACATGTATAACCTACATCAAAGTGTGTGTCTTCTTAATTAGGGTGGGTGGGGAGGGAGGAAGAGAGAAATTTGGCACTCAAAGTTTTAAATATGAATAATAAGAGGAGGCAGAGCCAAGATGTCAGAACAGAAGCTGGAACTTTTCTGAGCTCCTCCATGAATTCCATCACTAACCTATAAAGAGTGAATCTGAATGGATTTTAGAATGATGGAATCCATTGGGAGACAGTGTGTGGCAGATTCCCAGCCCATAAAAGTGCCCATGTAGGTCAGGGAAGGTAGAACCTGAGCATTCAAGGGCTGCACCAGTGAGAACAGAGCACAGCAGAGTGAACCCCACCAGCTGATCCATGCACCCAATGGTGATTTGCAGATATCTCACCACCAGACAGAGGATTGACAGGAGCTGGGTAAGATAAAGTGCATGGCCCAGGGCAGTTGCTTCTCTTGGGGCTCTCAGCCTGCAGACTGGATGACAAAAATCACCTACCTGAGCTTCCAGGAAAAGAAACAACAGAGTAAACACTAGCTGCTCTAATACCCCTCCCTGACTCTGAAAACCCAGGGATTAATGCCCCTCCCACTCTAAAATCCTGAAACAGTGGAAAAAATATCAGACTTGGGAGTCCTAGAGGAAGGTTCTGACTGAAGCTATGCTGTGCCTAAAGTGAAATCCTGGAGGCCTCCCCCAAACCTTACCTCAGCTAAACAGCAGGAGTTCCTAAAGGAATCCCAGGGGGAATGGAACCAGCAAGCACTAACAACAGAAGCCCTGATGTGCTTTGGCACCATTAGGGGAATCTGCAGGCACCACCTATGCCAACCACCAGCTGCTGATCCTGCCTGACCTTTAGCCCAGGGGCACAGAGGTAGAAACCTGAAGTGGCCAGTCTACCCCTTCCCCACATGTTACTCTGTGAGCCTCAGAGTTACGCAGGGGAAACACTGAGAGTCCTGGCTTTGGCCTCAGTCTAGACACCCAGAGGCTACAACAAACAAAGTCGACAATTAAGCCCCTAGGTCCCAGCCTGAGGAGCATGGGTCAGAGACTTCTGTACCCCAGAAACAGAAATCCACTCTAAAAGTCAGGACATAGGCAATCACAATGGGCAAGAAGGAAAATGTGAAATCAAGAATGAAACAATCCTATTATAGGGAGCAAGAACAACCAAATTCAGAGCACAACATGGACTATATACCCATCCCTGAGACCATAGAAGGAAATATGAACTGATCTCAAGCCCAACAAACATTCTTAAAGGAGCTCAAGAAAGATTTTAAAAGCCAAATTAGAGAGATAGAAGATAAATTTAAATATACATTGATTAACTTAGAAAAAATATATCACTGGAGAAAATAAATCCTTAAAAAGTAAATTTGTGAACTGGGATGGGAGGTTCAAAATCTAACTGGAGAAAATGCTTCCCAAAAAAGGAGCTTAAAAAACTAACCAAGGAAAATAATTCATAAAAAATTGGAAACAATCAAATGAAACCTAAGGACTATGATGCACCAAGAATCAGTCAAAGGAAAAATAAAGCTTGAAAAATTAGAAGTGTAAAATATCTCACTGGAAAACCAAATGACCTAGAGAACAGATTCAGGAAGGATAAGCTAAGAATTATTGTTCTACCAGACAGCCATGATAAAAAAGCAGCCTGGATAACATCCTCCAAGAGATTGTCAAGGAAAACTTCCCTGAAGTCTTAGAATTAGAGGGTAAAATAGTTATTGAAAGAATTCACCAGACTCCTCCTGAAAGAGATCCCAAATTGAAAATTCCAAGAAATATAGTAGCCAAATTCGAGAATTGCAAGATCAAGGAGAAAAAACTGCAAGTAGCCAGAAAGAAACAATTCAAATATCTTGGAAATGCAGACAGGATTACAGAGGATGTAGCAGCTTCTAAATTAAAAGATCAGAAGCATTAGAATTTGATATTTTGTAAGGCAAAAGAGCTTGGACTGCAAACAAGGATGAACTACTAGACAAAATGAGCATTGAAGCAAGGAGATGGCCATTTAATGAAATAAGGGACTTTCAGACTTTCCTGATAAAAAAAAAAGCCAGAGCTCAAAGGAAAATTCGATCTCCAATTACAAGACTTAAGAATGACATAAAATCTTAAACATGGAAATCACACACTCACATACACACACACACACACACATACATAACTTGGGATTCAGTAAGAGTAAACTGTTTACATGCCTATCTGAGAAGTTGATACCTATCAATACTGAAATTTATATTACCATGATCTTTAAAATGGTTATATATAAAAAGAGGCTGTGCGTAGAAATGAACTAATCTGATGATTTAAAATCTTAGTAAGTGGTACAAAGGGTTTGTAAGGGAGAAAATGGATGACGTAGAAAAGGGTAAATTATGTCATAGAAAGAGGCATAAAAACATACTATAGTAGAGGGAAAGAAGGGAGGGAGATCAACATGATATGAACTTTATTCTCATTGGTGTTGGTTCAAAGAGGGATCAACATAATCATTTAAGTTTAGGATTCTAATGTGAAAAGATACAAAAACTCATTTTAACAGAAGGAAAGGAGGGAGGGAGAGGAGCAATCTATGAAATTTACTTCCATTTATTTGGGTTCCAGGAAAGAATAACATATTCTGTTAATTATAAGAATATATTGTGCCCTATAGGCAGTAGGTGGGTTGAAGTGTGAAAAGGGGGTGGGGAGTTAAATGGGAGGGAAATAGTAGTTAAGGGAAAGTGTGGTGAAGAGAGGGGGGCACAGGAAGGGAATACTGAGGCTGGCAATGATCAAAAGGAAAACTCTTAAGGGGGGAAGCGAGAAAAAAGAAATAAAAACAAAGAGGGGAAGGAATAGGATGGAGGGAAAGACACAGATAGTAATAACTGTGAATGTGAATGGGATGAACTTTCCCATAAAATAGAGTCAGATAACAGAATAGATTAAAAATCACAATCCTACAATATTCTGTCTATAAGAGAAATATTTGAAACAAGGGCATGCACATAGGATAAAGGTAAAAGACAGGAGTAGAATATATCATGTTTCAGCTAAAGTTAAAAAAAAAAAGCAGGGGTAGCAATCCTTATCTCAGATAAAGCAAAAGCAAAATAGATCTAATTAAAAGAGATAAAGAAGGAAACCATATCCTCCTAAAAGTCACCATTAATAATGAAGCAATATCATTACTTAACATATATGCACCAAGTAGTATAGCATCCAGATTCCTAGAGGAGAAGTTAAGGGAATTAAAGGAAAAAAATAAATAGCAAAACTATACTAGCAGGGTACCTCAATCTCCCCCTTTCTGAACTTGATAAATGCAACCTCAAAATAAAGAAAAAAGAAGTTAAGGAGAAGAATAGAATTTTAGAGAGGCTAGATATGATAAATCTCTGGAGAAAATTGAATGGGAAGAAAAAGGAATATACTTTCTTCTCAGCAGTACATGGAACATACACAAAAAATAACCACATACAAGGGCATAAAATCCTCATAATTCAGTGAAGAAAGGCAGAAATATTAAATGTATCCTTCTCAGATCATGATGCAGTAAATAGTATATGCAAGAAAGAGCCATGGAAAGATAGACTAAAATGGAAACTAAACAATTTAATCCTAAAGAATGAGTGGGTCAAACTAGAAATTATAGAAACAATCAGTAAATACATTCAAGAAAATGACAATAATAAGACAACATATCAAATCTTATGGGATGCAGCAAAAGCAGTTCTTAGGGGAAGTTTTATATCCCTGAATGCATCCATTAATAAAATAGAGAAAATGGAGGTCAATAAATTGGGCATTCAACTGAAAAAGCTAGAAAAAGAAAAGAATGAAAATCCCCAATTAAATACTAAGCTAGAAATAATGAAAACCAAGGAGAGATTAATAAAATTGAAATTAAGAAACTATTAAATTAATAAATAAAACTAAGAGCTGGCTTTATGAAAAAGAAAATGAAGGAATCAAATTAGGCAAAGAAGAGACTAAGCTATCACTCTTTGAAGATGATATGATGATACACTTAGAGAATCCTTGAGAATCAAATAAAAAGCTACTTGAGATAATAAAAGTTTTGGCAAAGTTGTAGCATATATAATAAACCCATATAAGTCCTCTGCTTTCCTATATATTTCTAATGCAATCCAACAGGAAGAGGTAGAAAGAGAAATTCCATTTAATGTTACTGTAGACAGGCAGGCAGCTAGGTGGAACAGTGAATGGAGAACTGGCTCTTCAGTCAGGAGGAACTGAATTGAAATCCAACCTCAGACTCTTAATACTTATTAGCTCTGTTACATTGGGCAAGTCGCTTAACCCCAATTTCTCTGCCTTCCCCCAGCAAAAAAAAAAAAAAAAGGTACTGTAGGCATGAAAAAATATTTTGGAGTTTACCTACCCAAACAAACCCAGGACCTATATGAACACAACTACCAAACACTTTTCACACAAATAAAGTGAGAGCTAAATAATTGGGAAAACATCAGTTGCTCATGGCTGGGTCAAGCTAATATAATAATAATGACAATTGTGCCTAAATTAAATTACATATTTAGTGCCATACCAAACAATCTACTAAAAATTTACTTTATAGTGCTAGAAAAAATAGTAACAAAATTCATTTGGAAGAAGAAAAGTACCAGAATATCAAGGGAATTAATGAAAAGAAATGCCATGAAAGATGGCCCAGGCATGCATGATTTAAATCTGTATTATAAAACAGCAGTCATCAAAACTACTTGGTACTGTCTGAGGAATAGCATACTGGACCAATGGAATAGATTGGGTACACTAGACTCAGCAGTCTATGCCTATAGTAATTTAATGTTTGATAAACCCAAGGACCGCAGTTTTGGGGATAAGAACTCACTATTTGACAAAAACTGCTGGGACAATTGGAATATAGTATGGCAGAAACTGGGCATAAACCAATATTTAACACTGTATACTAACATCAAGTCTAAATGGGTGCATGATCTAGGTATAAAGGCTGATACTGAAAGCAATTTGGGAAAGTAAGGAACAGTTTATCTGCCAGATTTTTGAAGAAGGGAAGATCTTATGACCAAAAAAGAGTTAGTTATAATGCAAAATGGATAATTTTGATTGCATTAAATTGAAAAGTTTCTGTACAAACAAATCCAGTGTAACCAAGATTAAGAGGGAAGTGGGGAAGCCAGAAAGAATTTTTGTAACTAATGTCTCCAACAGGGATCTCAGTTCTAAAATATGCAGGGAATTGAATCAAATCTATAAGAGTACAAGTCATTCCCCAATTGATAAATGGTCAAAGGATATGAATAAGAAGTTTTCAGAGGAAGAAATTAAAGATATCTATAAGCATATGAAAAAATGCTCTATATCGCTATTGATTAGAGAAATGCAAATTGAAACAACTCTGAGGTACTGCATCTCACTGGACAGATTGGCTAAGATTACAAAACAGGAAAATTACAAATGCTGGAGAAGTTTTAGAAAAATTGGAACACAAATGCATTGTTGCTAGTGTTGTGAGCTGATATAACCATTCTGCAGACCAATCTGGAACAATGCCCAAAGGGCTATAAATAATTTCATACCCTTTGACCCAGCAACACCACTTCTGGGGTTATATCCTAAAGAGGTCATAGAAGTGGAAATAGGCCTCATATGTACAAAAATATTTATAGCAGCTCTTTTTGTGGTGGCAATTGGGAATCAAGGGGATGCCCATCAAAAGGTAATGTCTAAACAAGTTGTGGTATATGAATGTAATGGAATACTATTGTGCTATGAGAAATGAGGAGCAGATGGACTTCATAATAACCTGGAAAGACTTATACAAGCTGATCTTGAGGGAGAAGAGCAGAACCAGGAGAAATTTGTACACGATTCACAGACACAATGTATATGTGATGACCAGCTTTGATAGATCGGGCTCTCTTCAGCAATGCAAGGTTATAAGACAACTCCAAAAGACTTATGATGAAAAGAGATGTTCACATCCAGAGATAAAATTACAGAGTTTGAATGCAGATTGAAGCAAACTGCCTGATCTCTTTCTTTTACTTGTTTTGTTTCCTCTTTCCTATTGTTCATTCCATCAGTTATAATAATTCTTTACAACCTGACTAATGTTTAATGGGAAGGTATTTGCAGATCCAATATTTAATTGCATGCTGCGATGGTGGGGGGGGAGAGAAAGGGGAAGAAAATTTGCAACTCAAGGGATTGTGGAACTGAATCGTGTAAACTAAAAGTAAACAAAAAAATTAATAATAAAAAGAAGGAAATCAATGTTAAAAATTGTTTTTACTTGCAATTGGGAAATAAAATATGCAAGCATTGGGATATAGAAATCTATCTTGCCCTAAAGGAAAACATAAGGAAAGGGGATATGGCAAGGGGTCATAAGAAAAGGTAAAACAGATTGGAGTAAGGGGTATTCCGAATGCATGCTGTCTTGGATTGGAGAATGGGAGAGATGAGGGAAATTTGGAACTCAAAATTTTACAAAAGTGAATGCTGAAAACTAAAATAATTTAATTTAAAAAAAGAAAAGAAAAGTGAGCCAAATTTACAGAAATAAGTGCCATTCCTCAGTTAATAAATGATCCAAGGATATGAACAGGCAGTTTTCAGACAAAGTAATCAAATCTATCTATAGTCATATGAAAATTCTCTACATCATTAGTGACTAGAGAATTGCAACTTAAAACAACTCTGTGCTACTACCTCATACCTGTCAGATTGGATAATATGACAGAAAAGGAAATAAAAATTTTGGAGGGGATAAGGGGAAATTAAAACGCTAATGCATTATTTGTCAAGTTGTATACTGATCCAATAATTCTGGAGAGCAATTTGGATCTATGCCTAAAATGCCATAAAACCATGCATTCACTTTGATCAAGAAATAACAACACCACTATTACATCTGTATCCCAAAGATATAAAAATGGTATAAAAGTCCAATGTGTACAAAAATATTTATAGCAATTCTTCAGTGTTAACAAATAATTGAGGGCATGTCTGTCAATTAGAGAATGACTAAGCAAATTCTTGTACGCAATTGTGATGGACTACTGTTGTACTTTAAGAAGTGATGAGCTGGAAGCTCTTAGAAAAAACATGGTAAGACATACATGAATTGATGTAAGTGAAATGAATAGAACCAGGATAACATTGTTCATAGTAACAGCAATATTTGATGGTGATCTACTCTGAGCAACTTAGCTATTCTCAACAATGCAATGATTAAAGACAGTTCCATGAGACTTACGATGAAAGGAGGGGTCCATCATTAGAGAACAAACTGGTAGAGCCTAAATGCTGATCAAAGAATATTTTTCTTTATTTTTATTATGTTCTTTTTGTCTGTGTTTTAGTGCACTGGATGACTTACATAATAAAATATGTTTTGCATAACTACACATGTACAACCTATGTCAAATTCCTTGCCTTCTCAATGGTTGGAAGGTAGGGAGGAAGAGAATTTGGAACTCAAAATTTAAATATTAGTATTGGGCAGATAGAGGTTAATGACTCCAGTAGATATCAATAAATGACTAAGCAAAATAAAAAAAAATAATAAAATAGAAGACAATTTGAAATTTTTCATTGCAAAAACAACAGACCTTAAAAACTGATCTAGGAAAGATAATTTAACTACAAGAAAACCATAATTGAAAACAAACAACAACTTGGATCTTACATTTTAATAGATTGTAAATGAAAATTACCGTGATATTCTAGAACTGGAGGGTAAAATAAAAATGGAAAGAATCCACAGATATCCTTTTGAAAGCAATCCCTAAATAAAAACCATTTGGAATAGTATGGCCAAATTCCAGAGCTCCCAGGCCAAGAACAAAATGTTGCAAACAGCTGGAAAGAAACAATTGAAATATCATAGTGCCATAGTCAAGATTAAACATGATTCAACAGCTACTACATAAAATAACTAGAGGGTTTGGCATATGATATTCCAGAAGGCAAAAAAGCTAGGTTTACAACAGGCAACTACATATCCAATGAAACTGAGTATAATCTTTCAGAGGGGGGTATTAGTCATTTAATAAGATAAGGGACTTTCAAGAATTCCTAGTGAAAAGACTAAAGCTGAACAATAAAAACAAAAAAGTGATGTATAAATGCAAGACTCAAGAAAAACATAAAAAAGATAAAGAAGTGAGAAAAAACATAAGAGATACCACATGGTCAAATTGTTAATATTCTACATTGAAGATGATACGTATGATTCTTAAGAACATTATCAGTATTAGGGAAATTAGAAGGAGTATACATACACAAAGGTTGAAGGTGTGAATTGATTATATGGGATGATATCAAAAAAATTAAGGAGTAAGGAAGAGGGTTTCCCTGGGGAAAAGGGAGGGATATAATGGGATAAACTACCTCCATAAAAGAGGCACAAAAGAGTTATTATAATAGAGAGGATGAGGAGGAATTATGGCAGACAATGTTTCTTCATCAGAATTGGATCAAAGGGTGGTGGAACTGACAGAAGGGAGATCAGATAAGGGGAGATGGTAGAGAGAAGCAAAACACTGGGGAAGTGAGAAAGGGTGAAAGAAAAAAAGAGGAAAAGCAGGAGGAAGACTAGGATGGAGAGGAATACACAGGTAGTAATCATGACTGTCAATGTGAATGGGATGAAGTGTTCCACAAAACAAATGGATACCAGAATATAAAAAACACAGAATCCTACTATATGATGTTTACAAAAACCGCATTTGATGCAGAAAGACACACACACAAAGTGAAGGGAAGGGACAAGAGCAGAACCTAAAAAAAAGCAGGGGTGGAAATCCTGATTTTAGACAAGGTAAAATACCACCTCACATTAATCATATTTACTAATATGACTAAAAAAGGAAAATGATAATTATTGAGAATATTTGGGAAAATTGGAATACTAATGCATTATTAGTGGAATTGTGAATTGATTCAACCATTCTGAAGAGCAATTTGGGACTATATCCAGTGGTCTATAAAACTGTGCATACCCTTTGACTGAGCATTAACACTACCATGTCTGTATTCCAAAGAGATCATAAAAATTGGATAAGGACCCACATGTAAAAATCATATTTATAACACCTCCTTTGGTGATAGGTCAAGAATTGGAAATTGAGGGGATGCCAATCAGTTGGGGAATGGCTGAACAAACTGTGGTATATGAATATAATAGAATGCTATTATTCTATAAGAAATGATTAGTAGGAAGATTTCAGATAAACCTGGAAAGACTTACATGAACTGAGGCTGAGTGAAGTGAGTAGAACCAGGAGAACATTGTACACAGTAACAGCAATGATGACCAACTTTAATAGACTTGACTCTCCTCAGCAATACAATGATTGGAGATAATTTCAAAACACTCAAGATGTAATATGCTATTCATATCCAGAAAAAGAAAATAACAACAGACAAACTATGGAGTCTGGATGCAGATTGAATATTTTCTCTTTTTTTTCTTTCTCATGGTTTTCCTTTTTTGTTCAGGTTCTTCTTTCACAGTGTGAGTAATGTAGAAATATGTTTAATATGACTGCACATATTTCAGATTGTGTGATGTCTTGTGGAAGGGGAAGGAGAGGAAGGGAAAAATTTTTGGAATACAAAATCTTATAAAAGAAGATGTTAGAAACAAAAAATTATTTTAAAAAAATCAACATTATACTTATGTAGCAATTGTGTTCTTCTAATGGTATTTCTTCTTGTTTCTCTTCTTTGAGATTTCCCTTTACTTCCCTAAATATGTATATTCTATTAGGTCTTCTTTTTGCTGCTTTTCAGTTTCACCACTGTGGTTTCAAAGTCCCCATCTTCCTTCCATTTTGACAATGATTCATCAAATCTAGGCCATAAATGCCTGTTATTTGTTCTTTGCAAGCATTTCTCTTTTCAGTTATATGTTTTCTGTCTTTAAACATTGAAGGACACATCCTGCTGCAGGTTCATGAACTCTAAGGAATTCCCATTATTGTCTAACTCATAAACTGTTGGTTCAAGTTTGTTTGATTTGCAGTAATTATTTAGAATTATTTGTAATCATTTGGATATTTAGTGCCCATCTTATCTTTGGTTTAATTTATTTATTTAATTTATTTACTTAATTAATTTATTTAATTTATCTTTGCTTTAATTACTTGGTTTTTTGTTTGTTTGTCTCCTTTACAAAAAAAAAAAAAGAGCAACAACAAAAATATCTGGAGTCCCTATCTCATTCACAGTGGGATTCTGGTGGTCATTCACAAGCTCCCAATACTAATTGCCATAGAAAACATGTGCTGCTCAGATGCCAGTTTCAGCCTGTTTGCTTCTCCTCAGGAAGGCCAATGGCTCCCCACTTCCTGCATTTCATCATACTGGTCACGAACTTGGACATAATCTCAATCTGCTTTGCTCACTGCACCTCCAAAACTGAATTTATGATCCATTAACCTCAGCCTCCCTAGTAGCAGATGTTACCCCACGGTAACATGCTTTTAACTAATCCCTTGTTCCCTGAGATCACTGGTAATTTAGTTGTATTTTTTGTCTTCTTTTACACTCTATTTTTGTTCAATTATGATTTCTTTCTTTCTTTTTATGATAGTCCATGGGACCCGGATCACAAAGCTACTTCAGTGTCTTTTCATATTACAAACTTTACTTTTCATTGGCCTTACTTCCTGGTACAAAAAGATTCTAGGTGAGGGGTGGTGGGGAGACAAGGCATTTTCCAGATGGATGAGACTTCTCTTTCATACCTGTTATAGTTCAAACATCATACTGGAACTATATAGCAGGTCCTTCTATTTTTTAATTCCCTATTGCAATGACCACACATACTCTTGCCTTCCTCTTCTGCAGTAAATCTTCAGAAATGATGTCTGCTCTTTGGGCAAGAGATAGGCATACTAAGAGAGACTACATCAGTATGAAGGAAATTTCTGAGTAGATCTAAGTGTACAAACAAATGTTTCAGACTATGTATAGTTCCATAGTGTGGGGGCTTATTAAGGCATGCATATTTGGCAGAATAAACCACCAAATTTGAAATAGTTTTAGAAATTAATTTGTTAGGTTCATTAGTAGAGGAAAATTCAGCAAGAAGTATGGCAAGCCTCTGAAAGGTTTGTATTTATAGGATTGAAACAAAGGAAACTATACATTAACCACATGCATACATTTAAGAAATTGTGCTGAGAGGACAACTTGAAAGCAAAGTAGATTCAGATGGATATTAGTAAGTATAAACAGCAAATAAAATGTGGACAAAGCCAAAACATAAGGGAACACAAAACACAAGCTTAAGTGGAAGTAAAATAAGATCTGAATGTGGATCTAGGGGTACTCAAAATTCCTATAGCAATTTCTAGCATCCCTGGAGTGTTACTGAGGTCAGGGTGACATTATGCATTTAAACACTCTATTTTCCCAAAAGGTTAGCAACAATACTAATATGTGAAAATAATCCATAGTATAATGAGAGAGTTAATAAAGGAATAGTATTCTATGTTGTTAATTCATAAAGCTGTTACCTTATTAGACTGCTCAGTTTCCTTACCTGTAGAGAAAACTGTAACTTTCTTTTCCTCTAGCACAAAATTCCTCTTTTTGGGGGAAAGTTTGAGAAGGAATGAAAATACTGCCTCATTTTGTTTAATTTTCTTAGTATTGACATGACCCAATAAAGTGCATGAATATATCAAACTCTATGTTTTCATTTATTTGTGTAATGAAGATTTTGAAGTTATATTTAAATATCATACTTTTTTGGAAACATCTAGATATTTATTAATTTTGAGTTATTTTGAGTAGATTATAATTATATTGTATTTCTATTTTATACTACTATATGGAAATGCAGCTAATTAAGAATTTACATTATTTCTTGCAACTTTACTGAAGCATGCAGTCTTTTACAGGAATACTAGAGTAAGTATTCTTATGCTAAAGGAAAAATTAAGAATTATTGAAAGTTGAAGCTATATAGGATGGGGGGAACAGTAATTTGGGGATCCTAAGATGTTAAATTGTGTACTATGTCAGAAGACCATCAAAAACAGGTTTAGATCATTTGTATCATAAATTAAATATAATCATGAAAAGTTGGAGTTGTATCAGACTCAGTGACCAATCCCAGATCTGCTTGAACAGAATTTGCCATTATATCAGGACCTCATTAATTTCTTGTTTTTCCACATGTTCTATCTCCTCTCCTTTACAAATTCTTTGAATATATATATATATATATATACATATATATTTGTTTGTTTGTTTGTTTGTTTGTTTATTTATTTATTTATTTATTTTTGGAGGGGGGAAGGCAGGGCAATTTGAGATTAAGTGATTTGCCCAAGGTCACACAGCTAGTTAAGTGTCTGAGGCCAAATTTGAACTCAGTTCCTTCTGACTCTAGGGCTGGTTCTCTATTCACTGTACAACCCAGCCACTCCTCTTTGAAATTTTAGGGCTTATATTCAGAGGTTTCCTGCTCTCTTTCTATCTTCCTTATTTTCTATCTATACTATATAATTGATTTTACCTTCTGAAAAAAATGTTGTTGATTTTTTGCTGTATTATAAGTGAATATTTTATATAAATGAGTGAGTCACACTGAGGAAATTAAAAACTCTACACTTAACCCAAAACTGCTCTCTATTTCTCTCTTTCTCTTTCTTTCTTTGTTTTTGATAACATATGGATAATAACAATCTATTTCATATTCCTCTTTCATTTTCTATGTTTTTCTAAATAAAACAGTATTTGGCAAATAGGAATAGTGACATTATTTATAACTTTAATTTCTCTCTCTTTCTCTATTGATAAACTAAATAGGTCTAGGCCTATTTCAAAACTCTACACTTTCTCACTTATTAATATTCTTTTTCAGAACGATGCCTAAACTTATTGTAGGATTTTTTTTTTTTGCTTTTTGAAGGGCAACTGGGGTTAAGTGACTTGCCCAAGGCCACATGGCTAGTTTTTATGTTGTGTCTGAGACTGGATTTGAACTCTGGTCCTCCTCACTCCAGAACCGGTGCTCTATTCACTACACTACCTAGCTGCCCCGATTTTAAGAATTTTTATTGTAATCAAGGGGTAGGTTGACATTTCAGTAACTCAGCCTATATGAAGAAACAATATGGACCACTGAGAAGGCCCAGGGCATAATGATGCTTCTTAATTTTTAGGGAAACATAATGACTGAATTCCTGACATTTAGGGATAGCTAAAATGTAACAGGTACCTTTTGGTCCTAGGTATCTTTTGAAATGAGTTTTACAAATATATAGTGACATTCTTACCAACCATAATTATATTAAAGTTATTGATAGGGGTTTTGTACATGCATTGTCTGGAATTAGACTGAGACTCTAACATCAAAATCCAATGTCATATAATCTAAATATAACCATATCTATGATCTTTGTGTGAGTCTTTATATAATGTGTGAACAGTAAGTATTGCTATGATTCAGTCATAGATATTACTAAAATGTAGTTTCTAAATGATCACAACTCAAGGAAAGGTGGGGACCCATAAAAATATTCTTACATTTTTGAGTCATTCTTTCCTGCTCCCTGAGTCAAGATGGTCTCCTCACTACCACACACACACACACACACACACCCTTGAGATTTTTCTTCTATTATATACTTCAAAGATAATTGTTTTCATGGAATAACAGTCAGTTATCGTTCCTGGTCATCTTTTTGGTAAATCTGGGGAAAGAGAAAAAATCCAAGAAGAGAAAAAAATGGTCTTTTGTCTCAGTTCTTGGGAAAATGTCTATTTACCAAAAAAGAAAACTGGATCAAATATTTAATTTAGATATGAAATAGGTACTCAGTCAATGTTTTCAAGCTTAGTTTTCCGGTATTAATGTAAGGGAGATTATCTAAGTTATAATGTAAGTGAATGTTCTATATGACAAGACAATCTAGTAATTCATTTTAACAATTGCTTCTCTATATTCTTCCTAGAAATTAGACCTGAGAGTCATTGAATATAAACAATAACTGATTTGTTCTTCCATTCTGAATGATAATAAAGAAAAGGTAAAGAAGTATAACAGAGAAAAATATATTAATCTAGTCTGATTTAGTATAGTCCAATCATGTTTCCGTCCTCATTGCATCTAACAAGTACCTTTCCTTAGCTTTGTGATTGTTAGAAATGCTTTGGTGTTCTAGCAATTAAATGCTCAATTGAAACCCTGCTTGTAGTATGATTTAATCATAATACTTGATTAAGTAGACTACAGGAAACACCAACTAGCTGGGCAATTAGGAAAAAAAAGGTTGCATTTTTTCAAAAATCTAAGGAAATGTGCCTTCGTACACATTGAGAAAGATTGCATGTGATTCTTGGATTCTAAGTCTATGCACCAGACCTTTTATAATTCCATATGAGAGGAAGTATTTAATTCTAACTCAATTGTTTTTAAACATTCTGAGTATTCCTTTATATTCTAAAAAGATATGATAATACATTCAGTAGAATTTTGGGGGAGGAAAGTGAGAGATTATCTCTTCCTGGGGAAAGAATTATTTTCCACATAAAATCCTGAACCTCAGTGTGGTTTAATGAGATGTCTCAGTCTTGCCTTTGTAACTTTGTGACACAACAAATCAGTTAATTACTCTGATGGATAGATAGATGTGTATTTGTGCATATACATGTATACACATATTTTTATATGTGTATGCATGTATATACACATACACATATATGCACATATGTCTGTATACCTGCAGTAAATTATTGATGGCATGACATATTAGCAGAATTTTCATGTTTATAGTGGGCAATAGACAGCGTGAAGAAAAGGAAAAGAAGGTGGCCCAAGGCATATCCACATATAAGGAAGAGAACACAGATATTTTAACTGCAAAGGAGACCATGAAGAATTTGCTCCACAAACAAGAAGAGAAATATGACAAAGGAAGTTCCCTAAAATTAAAGAATTATAATTAAGAAAACCTAGTGAATAATGTCAAAGAGTACAGAGATGTTGAGAAGAATAAAATTTGAGAAAGATAATTTAATTATAAAATGATATTTAGTGATCTCATAGAAAATAGTTTCCAAGAGAAGGCATGTAGTGTTTAACCTTCCATTTGGAATGGGACAATGATATTAGGGAGATGATGACATGACTTGTAGTTGCAGTGAAAAGAAGGTCAAAAAAGGCAAAAGTAGGCCCACCTACTTTAGAAAGTTAGCTATGGAAGGGAGAAGAGATATAGGATGGTTGCTTGAAAGAACTGTAGGACAAAGTCAAAGTATTTTTTCAAGTATTGCAAAGATTAGGACATGTTTGTAGACAGTGTGGGAAAATTTTATGCCATTATTTAAACCTAGCCCTACACAGCTGAGAAACCAGATCCATTGCTTAGGGACCAGATTTAGGGCCAAATTTTAAAAGCAGTCTTTCACTCATAAGCTATATTTTGTTGACCAGAAATTTAATCAGATCTGAAGATTAAAGAAAGATGTTTTCTGCCATTATCTATATCTCAAGAAACCCATGTGTTTTAACTAAAAGGTTATTAAGACCAATTTTTTTAAGATTGATGTTGAACTCAGAAACTAGGTTTTGCTGACCAAGAACTGAGACCATTCCAAAAATCTATTTAAGGAGTTTTATCCAACTATACCTCTCAAGCAACCTACATGTCCTATCTGGAAACTGTCCCTGTGCTGTCCAATCGGCTGCTGCTTCCTTATTCCTTTCAACTCTATATCATAACTTACAAACACTTCAGGGTGAGTGGGCTAGGTTTTCCTTTTTCAGTTCTCCCCCTCCCCTATTTTCAGCCAGCAGTAGAGGAGTAAGAATGAGCAGGTGAAGAGAGGTTAAAATATAAGTAAATTTAGAGGGCAAAGTGTTGGAAGATAGAGAGAACCGAGGATCATGGGTACATGTACAAAAAATAAAAAGGTTGATATTGATGTGAAGGATAAGATTTTTTTCTGAAGAAAGGGAGAATAAGAAGATAGGATATCAGATGATGCTAATTTTACTCTTTTGAAACTTGGGATTCTGGAAAAGAGTGAGGTGGCAATGAATTGTGTGTGTGTGTGTGTGTGAGTGTGTGAGTGTGTGTGTGTGTGTGTGTGTGTGAAACATGGCATGAGATAAAGAAAGAAGGATTTAAAGGGGCTAATATAAGAGATATCAAGTTCTTGTGATGCTGACTACAAAGTCCAAGAGATGTTTAAAATGAATATGTAATCGGTAAACTTCTTATGGTGAAATCAAGATGACAAAAGAGAGGAAGCAGCTGAGCTCTCCCAATATTCCCCTTCAATGTTAAAATAATCATTCAAATCTAAGTTTGGGATAGCAGAGCTACAAAAGGTCAGGGTGATTTTTTTTTTCCTAGCCTAAGAACACTTAAGAGGTTAAAGGGAGAGTTCTGTGACATTGGATTCAGGCCTAGCCTGGAGGACACATACAGACAACACCAGCTTTCTGCCTTTGAGGCAGTAACAACTGTACCAGCAACTTGGGGAGCTCTCAAGCCAGAGATATTAAGGGGACTGGTTTTCTAATCAGGAAAAGATTGCAGAGCACCTTTGTGCTAGCACTGGTCACAGAACCAAGCCCTGTTGGCAATTTCAGTGCCTTTCTCTGATGTACAGTTTTATGGCAGAAAGACATGCTTGCAATCACAAAGCATCACAGGTGTTGAGAAGTAATATCAAGACATCAAGGGAATAGAGTATTTTAGGACCCGTATCACTATTGCTTCCAAGGGAACAGGATCCTTGAGAAGCATTATTACTTTCTGCTACAAGAGATGAGGGGCACTTCCAGGGTAAGGACCAAAGAATAGAACAGAAGAGCAGTAACTATACCACAGACCCTTTTCTTGGTTCACACTGACTTGAAAGTCCCCAAAACCGCCAAACTTCACAAACTACCTCTGAAAAGAACAGTGGTCAAGAGCCTGAAGTTTGAGACAGTGCATCTACCTCACCTTAGGACAAAATCCAACTTTAACATAAAGTTCAAATTCAATGAATAGACTGGAAAATAAACAAACAACAATAGCCACAAAAGAACCAGATGGTAATAAGCTTCAAGAATGACAAAATTGAAAGGATTCTGGGAAGATGGTGGAATAGGTCAGAAAATTCCAAGCTCTCAAGATGTTTCCCCACAAAAGAGTTAAAATAGCACTTTAGGGTCAACAAAGTGTGGGTGGAGATAAATAAGAACAGGGGCATAACTTGGGTCCTCCTAGGATGATTTAAGAAGATGAGAAGAAAAATCTCAGAATGAGTTTTTAAAATTAAAATTGGGCAACATGAAGCCAGTGAAATGATCAAACAAAATATGAATAATGAAAAAATAGAAGATAAAGTGAAACATCTTATAAGAAAAACAACAGATCTGGAGAAAAGAACAAGAAAAGAAAATATAAATATAAATGGCTTTACTGAAAGTTGTGATAAAAATGAATCTTGATAAAATAATACAAGAAATAATTAAATAAAATTTTCCTGAAGCATTAGAACAAGGGGGAGGGGGAGTAGAAATAGAAAAAACATCATCCATCACAACTTAAAAGAGATCCTATGGGGAAAACTCGTAGAAACATCATAGTTAAATTCTGAAATCCCCATCTCAAAGAAAAACTATTTAAAGAATTAAGATGAAAATAATTTAAATATGAGGGTACCACAATTAGAATTACACAAGGCCTGGCAGCAGAAACATTAAAGGAATGCAGGTCTTGGAACACAACATATCAAAGAGCAAAAGAACTAGTTCTTCAGCAAAAAATATAACACCCTGCAAAGTTAACTCTTATCTTGAATGAAAAAAAATGGATATTTGATAAATTTTCATACTTTCAAGACTTTGTTAAAAAAAAACCTGAACTTAACAGATAATTTAATATAGAAGAACCAATATAAATATAAGGTACATGACAAAGACTTATTATAAGGGACCCGCAAGGACAAACTGTTTACTTTTTATATATGTAAAATGTAAAATATGTTTAAAATTCTTATTAATAATTAGGTAGCTAATTAGAAAGACTGGGGAAAACCTGGCCATGATATGAATTTAAAAAGTAAAACCCTTTAGGATCATCTAAAAGGAGTAATTATTTTATACAAATGAGATGTATGAAGAAGAACTGATACTTAGAAGTTAGATGGCGGAGGAGGGCTCTTAGTTCTGGTAACCTACTTTGATCAAGAATGGGTATAAGAGGTAACTATACATAAATATTTAAAAGAGTTCAGAAGTTTTCTAAATTCAGAAGAAATATAATGCTAGGAGCATAGGGAGCAGGGAGAGGAGAAAAGGAGGGATTTTTAGAGGGGAAGATGAGAGAATAAGTAAATAGAGGTTTAGAAGGGTATTTAGTTTTATGGGAATGGGAGGATAGGGGAGAGATCCTTGGAGGGGGGTAGATAAGTAATAGGAGGGCAAGGTAGTGGATAAAAATAAAGTAGACAAGGCAGAAGGGATAGGAAACAAAAGATATGCAAACACATAAAACAAAGATCAGGAGTAGAATAGGTTTTGGAACATATGTCTATATATGTATGTATATATGTATATGTCTAGAGCTATATATGTATGTATATGTCTAGAGCTATATGTATATATCTAGAGCTATGGAGAAACATTGAAACTTTATTGTGGCCTTCTGGGAGAGGCGGTTGGAGGAGAGGAAAAAACAAAGTAAAAAATGCGCAGCAGAAAACAAAAGAAAACTCACAAGGAAGCAAAGGAGAGATGGACAATTCTCAACACAATGAGAATTATTTATCATATAGGCTTTCTTGAAACAAAAATTTGTTCTTACATATTTTCAATCCTCTCATGACATGCTTTTATTTATTTCTTACTTTGTATTTAAGTTCCAACATTTAAGTTTATAATGTTTTTTCTTTTTTTGGTTTGGTTGGTTTTTTTATTCTCTATTTGTGTTCTGACATTTGAGTCTAAAATACAATTTTGGGGAAAAAAAGTGACAAAAATTAATACACTATACTGCAAATGTGATATTCACAGCATCCAGGACAGTTATGAACATATCGGTGTAGTTGTGAATCACAAAATGTAACAGGTTCTCCACATGGAGGACAGAATCAAAGCATTTATTCAAACATCAAAAAGCCAAATCACAAAACCAGGAGGCCAAATTCATCACAGTGACCATGAAGTTGGTACATATAACCAATGCAGCAAATCCCAACATTTCCATGCCTTCCCAAACGTTCCCTCATCAGGCTTTCAAAACAAAACATGCTCCCTCAAGCAAGAATTTTTCTTTCTCACTCATGCTAGCTTCTCAGCCTAAAAGTTGCTTGCTCCCAGCAGTTCTGCCTCTCTCTCAGCTTGTGTTCAGCTTTTTACCTGGCCACAAGCTCCTCCCTCTTAAATTCTTCCTGGTCCTGTCTTTAACAAATCCCTCCCAATTAGGTTTCACAAGTTCTGTTTCTTAACAAAGACTTAATATAATCAGAGGCAAGGGTAAATGATAGAAGGCATTAATTACTTGATTGGGTGCCATTAAAAGTGGCAGGGAAGATTTCAAATACACATTACTATTAAAGACACAAACACAGAAGAAAATAGCAATTTGAAAACAACTACAAACAAAGTCTTAAAGGAAAAAATATGTGAATTGGATCAAAGATGAAATGGAACTCTGGGAAGAGCAAAAGAAATTGATTTCCAAATCAAATAAGGGTAATAAAGGGGAAAAAAAGATGGGTCAGGGGAATGGGAGCGATACAAGTAAATTGTGAAAAGAGAACAGCTTTGTAAAAGTGGTACAATAAATACATAGTAGGGGGGTTGAGTCGAGATGGCAGAGTAGAAACAGGACTTCCTCGGGGCTCCAGTTTCCAGCTCCTCCAATTCATGTAAAAGGTGACTTTGAACAAACTTTTGAGCTACAGAACCAACAAAATGAGACAGAGAAGCTCACCTGCCACAGACAAGCTAACTTCCCACTGAGGACAGCCTGGCAAGCCAGCAGGAAGTGGCTACTACAGTGCTCTGGGAGCAAAGCCCAGCCACATGCAAGTGGGAGGTCTTAGCCTCAGGGCGGGCCTGACCAGCCACCTGCTGGAGGGAATAAAGATCAACAACAGCTTTGGGGATTTCCAGAGTTATCAAGACATAGATGCTGAGGACAAAGTGAGAGGTCAGTGCAGAGTGGACTTTGGGAACCAGGAGTTCAGGAGTTTGTCTGGCCTTCCAGGGTGAGAAGCAGCTGAGTCACAGTGACCATGCAGCCCCTACATGGCAGCTTCATCTCTTGGCCTATACATTGTAGGGGGACAAAGCAACCAGTATGAGGGGGAATCACTCTTGCTTTAACCTGCTTGGATTTGGATTGCTGTCTAGGGTAGAGATCCTGGGGTGTCCAACCAGCACACCAGAGCATGTGGAGGTTTCAGAGAGGGCACAGACCTAATAACTTCTGTAGCTGAGAAAAACCCAGCAATCAGGACGAAGCTTCCCTGTCTGGTATCAGAGTCCTACTGTGGTAAAAAGCCAGAAAGTCAAGTAATTGACTGGCAACATGAGCAAACAAAGGAAGCAAAGCAAAGAGAACAACTCAGTATTACACTCCTATTTTGGATACAAAAAGGATCAAAGCATGGAACAGGAAGAAGACAGTGAAGTCAGAAATACAGCACCAAAAGCTTGTAAGAAAATTACGATCTGGATATAGGCCACAGAGAATCTTAAAAAAGGATTTTGAAAACCAAATAAGACTTGTAATTTTGTAAATATTCATATATTTCACTAAGATTGTCATATTTATGTGTATACAATTGGGAAAAATAATTCCTCATTATTATTTCGATTTCCTCTTCACTGGAGGTACATTCACCCTTTTCATGTTTTTTTTTTTCCCTCCCACCCATATCACCTCCCACCCGGTCCATTCCCTACTTTGATCCAGTCCCTCTTTGAAAGTGGGTACTGGGGGGTGGAGCCAAGATGGCGGAAAGGAAGCAGTAACCTCGCTGAGCTCCTCTGTCACTAAGTCCAAAAGGGTAAATCTGAGCGGATTCCGGAGTGACGGAGCCCAGTGGAAGACAGAGTGTGGCAGAATCCAGCACAGGAGGTTGCCCAGAGTGTCCGCACAGGTCAAGCGCAGAGTGCATGGGATCTGCACAGCTCAGACCTAAGACCAGGCAAGCAGACTACACCAGAGAGAGAAAAAGCCCCAGCCTGGAGACTTACCAAGGACGAATCGCAGTCATCTCGCAGAGGGAACGGATCATTGGAGCCAGGTAGGAGAGTCGGGCCCCCAGTGGAGAGAGTGGCTTCACAGGCTGCATTCAGCCACCAGCCTGGAAGTTTAGAAACTACCTGCCTGTATAATACAGGGGCTGGAATGGCAAAGTAAATTCTAGCTGCTCTGATCCTCCCATCCCTCCTTCATGAAGCAGAAAACCCAAAGATAAGTCTCCCACCCAGATTGAAATCCCAAGTTAATGGAAATAGCCTCAGGCTTGAGAATCTCCAAGAAAGGGTGTAACTGAGTCAGCCAGGAATCTGAAGAGAAGAGAGGGAGGGGACCCAACAAGCCCCACCTCACCTCACCAACAAAAGCCTACTTATAGCCCAGGGGTATAGAGGCAGAAATCTGAAGTGTTCAGACTCATCCCCACCTACGAATCTACATTCCTCACTGACTTCCCTGACTTAGCCATAAACTAGCCACCCAGAGGTATTCAAAGTCAAGGATCAGGCCCCAAACTCATAGCCTGAGACACTAAGAAACAGGAAGTCACAATGGGAAGGAAGGAAGCTGAAAAGGAGAAGGGGAAGGCAAGAAAGTCTATTCGAGCATACTATGCAGGGCAAGAACAACAAAACACACAGGACAATATAGACTCTCTGCCCACACCAGAGACCACAGAAGGAAACGATCTGGTCTCAAGCCCAAATAGCATTCCTGGAGGAGCTTAAGAAAAATTTTAAAGACCAAATCAGGGAGGCAATGACCAACTTGGAAAAAGAAAATACCTCCCTAAAAAAGGAACTTCAAAAACTCACTGAAGACCATAATTCACTAAAAATTAGATACAACCAAACTGAAACTCAGAACTCTATGATGCAGCAGGAGTCAATCGAAAAAAACAAGATGATCGAAAAATTGCAAGAAAATGTAAAATATCTCACTGGAAAAATAACTGACCTAGAGAACAGATCCAGGAGAGACAACCTAAGAATTATTGGTCTACCAGAAAGCCATGATGAGAAAAGCAGTCTAGACAACATCCTCCAAGAGATTGTCAAAGAAAACTGTCCTGAGGTCCTGGAATCAGAAGATAAAATAGCTATTGATAGAATTCACCAGACTCCTCCTGAAAGAGATCCCAAACTGAAAACTCCAAGAAATATAGTAGCCAAATTCCAGAATTATAAGATTAAAGAAAAAATTCTACAAGCAGCCAAAAAGAAACAATTCAAATATCGAGGAACTACAGTTAGGATCACACAGGACCTAGCAGCTTCTACATTAAAAGAGCGGAGGGACTGGAATTTGATATTTCGTAGGGCAAGAGAGCTAGGACTACAACCAAGGATTAACTACCCGGCAAAACTGAGCATAATCTTTCAGGCAAGGAGATGGACGTTTAATGAAGTAAGGGACTTCCAGACTTTCCTAATGAAAAAGCCAGAGCTCAATGGAAAATTTGATCTCCAATTACAAGACTCCAGAAGAACATAAAAAGGTAAACAAGGGTAACATAGACTCACACATGCAGAAGTGCACACACCCACACCCACAAACACAAGCTCATTACCTGGGATGCAACAAGAGCAAAATGTTCACATCCCTATATGTGGAGCTGATAACTGTCAATATTTGAAATCTCTATGATTATCATGACCTGCAAAAGGGTTATACTTAGAGGGTGTGGGTATGAATGCACTAACATGGAGTCTAAAAAAAAAAGACTATTAAGGGGATCAATGGTACTGTAATGGGAAAAAGGAAAGGATGAGCTAGGAAAAGGTAAAATATGCCATCTGAAGAGGCATCAAAACACACTATAGAAGAAGGGAAAGTAAGAGGGAGAGGAACATCATTTAAACACTATTCTCACTGGTTCTGGTTCAAAGAAGGATCAAATTAATCGGTGAAGTTTAAGAATCTAACGTGAATAGATACATAAATTCATTAAATAGAGGAATTGGAGGGAGGGAGAGGAGCACTGTTTGAAATTTACTCTCATTGGTTTGGAATCAAACGGGGAGTAATTTACTCTGATAAGTATAAAAATTTATTGTGTCCTATAGATAGTGGGAGGGTAAGGGGGGTGAAAAGGAGGAGAATAAAGGGAAGGATTATAAGGGAGGGAAATAGTAGTAAGGGGAGAGGGTAGGTTAAGAAGGGGTGTCACTGGGTGGGAACACTGAGGGAGGGGGCGGTCAAAAAGGAAAACTTCAAGGAGGGGAAGGGAGAAGGAATAAACAAAAATATAAACAGGGGAGGGAATAGGATGGAAGGGAAGAGACAGATAGTCATCATTACTGTGAATGTGAATGGGATGAACTCTCCCATAAAACAGAGGCGGATAGCAGAATGGATTAAAAACCATAATCCTACAATATGCTGTCTTCAAGAAACACATTTGAAACAAAGGGATACCCACAGGGTAAAGGTAAAAGGTTGGAGTAAAATTTATTATGCCTCAGCTAAAGTAAAAAAAGCAGGGGTAGCAATACTTATCTCAGATAAAGCAAAAGCAAAAATAGATCTAATTAAAAGAGATAAGGAAGGAAACTATATCCTACTAAAAGGCACCATTGAGAATGAAGCAATATCACTACTTAATATATATGCACCAAGTGGTATAGCATCCAAATTCCTAGAGGAGAAGTTAAAGGAATTAGAGGAAGAAATAGATAGCAAAACTATACTAGTGGGGGACCTTAATCTCCCCCTCTCTGAACTCGATAAATCTAACCTCAAAATAAACAAGAAAGAAGTTAAGGAGGTGAATAGAATCTTAGAGAGACTAGATATGATGGATCTCTGGAGAAAAGTGAATGGGGATAAAAAGGAATTTACTTTCTTCTCAGCAGTGCATGGTACATACTCAAAAATAGACCATGTACTAAGGCATAAAAACCTCACAATCCAGTGCAGAAAGGCAGAAATAGTAAGCGCATCATTCTCAGATCATGATGCAATAAAAATTATATGCAATAAAGGGCCATGGAAAGATAGACTAAAAACTAATTGGAAACTAAACAATTTAATCCTAAAAAATTGGTGGGTCAAAGAAGAAATTATAGAAACAATCAATAATTTCATTCAAGAGAATGATAATAATGAAACAACATACCAAAATTTGTGGGATGCACTAAAGGCAGTTCTCAGGGGAAGTTTTATATCCCTGAGTGCATACTTAAGTAAAGCAGAGAGAAGGGAGGTCAATGAATTGGACATGCAATTGAAAAAGCCAGAAAAAGAACAAATTGAAAATCCCCAATTTAGTACTAAATTAGAAATATTGAAAACCAAAGGTGAGATTAATAAAATTGAAATTAAGAAAACCATTGAATTAATAAATAAAACTAAGAGCTGGTTTTATGAAAAAATCAACAAAATTGATAGACCCTTAGTCAATATGATAAAAAAAAGAAAGAAGAAAACCAAATTATGAGTATCAAAAATAAAAAGGGTGAATCTACCTCCAATGAAGAGGAAATCAAAAAAATAATGAGGAATTATTTTTCCCAATTGTATGCACATAAATATGACAATCTTAGTGAAATGGATGAATATTTACAAAATCACAAATTGCCCAGATTAACTGAAGAGGAAGTGAATTACCTAAATAACCCCATCTCAGAAAAAGAATTCAAACAAGCCATCAATGAACTCCCTAGGAAAAAATCTCCAGGGCCAGATGGGTTCACTAGTGAATTCTATCAAACATTTAAAGAACAATTGATTCCAATACTCTACAAACTATTTGGGAAAATTAGTGAAGAAGGAGTCCTACCAAACTCTTTCTATGACACAAATATGGTACTGATTCCTAAATCAGGAAGAGATAAAACAGAGAAAGAAAATTATAGACCAATCTCCCTCATGAATTTAGACGCAAAAATTCTAAATAAAATATTAGCCAAAAGACTCCAACAACTTATCACAAAAATAATACACCCTGATCAGGTAGGATTCATTCCAGGAATGCAAGGATGGTTTAATATTAGGAAAACCATCAATATAATTGAGCATATCAACAACAAAACTAGCAAAAACCACATGATCATCTCAATAGATGCAGAAAAGGCTTTTGAAAAAGTACAACATCCATTCCTATTAAAAACACTAGGAAGTATAGGAATAAATGGAGCCTTCCTTAAAATAGTTGCTAGCATCTATCTAAAACCATCAGCAAGTATTATATGCAATGGGGATAAACTAAAAGCCTTTCCAATAAGATCAGGAGTGAAACAAGGGTGTCCACTATCACCCCTCTTATTCAATCTGGTACTAGAAACGTTAGCAGTAGCAATTAGAGAAGAAAAAGAAATCAAAGGAATCAAATTAGGCAAAGAAGTGACCAAGCTGTCACTCTTTGCAGATGATATGATGATATACTTAGAGAATCCTAGAGAATCAAGTAAAAAATTACTTGAGACAATAAATAAATTTGGCAAAGTTGCAGGATATAAAATAAACCCACATAAATCCTCAGCATTCCTGTACATCTCTAATAAAACTCAACAGCAAGAGATAGAAAGAGAAATCCCATTTAAAGTCACTGTAGACATTATAAAATATTTGGGAATCTACTTGCCAAAACAAACACAGAATCTATATGATCACAACTACAAAACACTTCTCACACAAATAAAAACAGATCTAAATAGTTGGAAAAATATCAATTGCTCGTGGCTGGGTCGAGCTAATATAATAAAAATGACCATTTTACCCAAACTAAATTATATATTTAGTGCCATTCCAATCAATTTACCAAAAAACTACTTTGTAGAGTTAGACAAAATAATAACAAAATTTATTTGGAAAAACAAACGATCTAGAATATCAAGGGAATTAATGAAAAGAAATGCTAGGGAAGGTGGACTAGCTATGCCAGATCTTAATCTGTATTATACAGCAGCAGTCATCAAAACTGCTTGGTACTGGCAGAGGTGTAGAGTAGTGGATCAATGGAATAGATTAGGTGCAGGAGACCCAGCAGTTAATGAATATAGCAATCTATTGTTCGATAAACCCAAAGACCCCAGTTTTTGGGATAAGAATGCACTATTTGACAAAAACTGCTGGGAAAACTGGAATACAGTATGGCAGAAACTGGGCATAGATCACTATCTAACACCATATACCAAAATCAAGTCTAAATGGGTGCATGATCTAGGTGTAAAGGATGATACTGTAAGCAATTTGGGAAAGCAAGGAATAGTTTACCTGACAGATCTGTGGAGGAAGATTTTAGGACCAAACAAGAATTAGAGAGCATTATAAAATGCAAAATGGATAATTTTGATTACATTAAATTGAAAAGCTTCTGTACAAACAAAGCCAATGTAACCAAGATCAAGAGGGAGGTGGGAAATTGGGAAAGAATTTTTACAACTTGTGTCTCTGATAAAGGACTCATTTCTAAAATTTATAGAGAATTGAGCCAAATCTATATGAATACAAGTCATTCCCCAATTGAGAAATGGTCAAAGGATATGAATAGGAAGTTTTCAGAGAAAAAAATTAAAGATATCTATAAGCATATGAAGAAATGCTCTAAATCACTATTAATTAGAGAAATGCAAATCAAAACAACTCTGAGATACCACATCTCTCCAGTCAGATTGGCTAAGATGAGAAAACAAGAAAGTGACAAATGCTGGAGAGGATGTGGGCAAATTGGAACGCTAATACATTGCTGGTGGAGTTGTGAACTTATCCAACCATTCTGGAGAGCAATCTGGAATTATGCCCAAAGGATTATAAATAATTTCATACCCTTTGACCCAGCCATACCACTCCTAGGGTTATATCCCAAAGAGATCATAGTAGTGGGAGGAAGAACCATATGTACAAAAATATTTTTAGCAGCCCTTTTTGTGGTTGCAAAGAATTGGAAACTAAAGGGGTGCCCATCAATTGGGGAATGGCTAAACAAGTTGTGGTATATGAATGTAATGGAATTTTATTGTGTTATAAGAAACGAGGAGGTGACGGATTTCATAATTACCTGGAGAGACTTATACAAACTGATGCTGAGCGAGAAGAGTAGAATCAGAAGAAATTTGTATACAATCACAGACATACTATATCTGTGATGACCAACTATGACAGACTGGACTCTTTTCAGCAATGCAGTGATATAAGTTAATCCCGAATGACTCAAGAAAGTGAGAAATTCGACATCCAGAGATATAACTGGAAAGAACTGAGCCTGAATCCTGATGGAAGCAAACTAAATGATCTTGTTCTTCTCATTGTTTGGTTTTACTTCTTCCTTACCATCTTTCATCCCACCTAGTACAATATGCCTTTGAAATTGGAATAATGTTTAATATGAATGCATTTTCAGACCCGAAAAAAAAAAACAAAACAAACAAACAAAAAAAAGAAAGTGGGTACTTCCGGGGGGGCGGAGCCAAGATGGCAGAGTAGAAACAGCTCGTCCAAACCTCTCTGCCCCCAGATTCCCCACAAACTATGTAAAAAAGAACTCTGAACAACTTCTGGAGCCCCAGCACCCACAGAACAACACAGAGAAGCTAACCTCCCGCTGAGGACAGCCCAGCAGCCCTGCAGGAAGGACCAGCGCAGCAGTCTGGGAGCCGGCAGTGCGCAGAGCGCAGAGCGCAGGAGCCGAGCCGAGCCCAGGTCCACGTGAGCCGAGGTTTTAGCCCCAGGGCGGCAGGGCCGGCAGCCAGCTGGAGGAACCCCAGAACACCAGGAGCTGTGGCGACTCCAGAATTATCAACATCAACATGCCTAGAACAAAGTAAGAGGTTAGTGTCCTATGGACTTTGGGACTTGTATTTGTGGAAGGTGTCAGCTCCCTCCCCTGGGGGCTAGAAGCCACTGAGGAGACAGGCCATTTTGTAGTTTTCAGAGGCAGCTCGGGCTCCTAGCCTACAAATCGTGGGGAGATCCAGCGATCAGTCTTGGGGGATAATCGCTCTTGCTTTAACCTCCCTGGATCTGGATTGTGATCTAGGGTGGAAGTTGTGGGTGGGTTTACAGCTTGCCAGAAACGGAAGTTGCCCCCCACACGTTCGGGACGAAAATTCCTCTAGCTGGCCTTAAAGCCATAGTGTGGCAACAAGCCCAAAAGTCAAGCAATTAAGTGGCAACATGCCAAGGCAAAGGAAACAGAAAAATGCAACCCTAGACTCCTATTTTGGGGGCATAGAGCAGGAAAAGGACTGTGAGGTCAGAAGCCCTGCTCCAAAAGCCCCAGGGGAAAACATGAGCGGGTTGCAGGCCATAGAGGACCTTAAGAAGGACTTTAAAAATCAAATAAGAGAAGTGGAGGAAAATTAGAAAGAGAAATGAGAAGGATGCAGGAAAAGTATGAAATGAGGGTCAACAGCCTGACTGAGGAAAACAACACCTTAAAAAATAGACTAGCTCAAATGGCAAAGGAGGCCCAAAAGGGCAATGAGGAGAAGAATGCCTTAAAAAGTTGAATTTGCGAGATGGAAAAAGAATCTCAAAAGTTCACTGAGGAGATTCATTCCTTCAGAGTTAGAGTGGAGCAAATTGAAGCTTGTAACTTTATGAGAAATCAAGATACTGTTAAGCAGATCCAAACAAATGAAAGATTAGAAGGCAATGTGAAATATCTCATGGGAAAATCCACTGACCTGGAGAATAGATCCAGGAGAGACAATTTAAAAATTATTGGACTGCCTGAAAGCCATGATCAAGGAAAGAACCTAGAAATCACCCTTCAAGAAATTCTCAAGGAAAACTGCCCTGATGTTTTAGATCCAGAGGGCAAAATAGAGGTTGAAAGAATCCACCGATCACCTCCTGAAAAAGATCCCAAAAGAAAACTCCCAGAAATATTATAGCCAGGTTCCAGAATCCCCAGATCAAGGAGAAAATACTACAAGCAGCCAGGAAGAAACAATTTCAATATTGTGGAAACACAATCAGAATAGCCCAGGACCTGGCAGCTTCTACACTGAGGGATTGAAGGGCATGGAATATGATATTCCAGAGGGCAAAAGAACTGGGAATGAACCCACGGGTCACCTACCCAGCAAAACTGAGTATTTTGTTTCAGGAGAAAATATGGTCATTCAGTGGAATAGAGGACTTTCAAGCATTCTTGAGGAAAAAAACAGAGTTGAATAGAAAATTTGACAGCCAGACGCAGGAAGTAAGAGATGCCTGAGAAGGTAATCAGGGAAAAGAAATCAAAAGGAACTTATCAAAGTTGAACTATTTACATTCCTATATGGAAAAGTAATATCTGCGACTGATGATATCTTTCTCACTATGAAAATAATGGAAGAAGGGGGTGTGGTCATATGAATACATATGTGAATGTGTGTGTATATGGTTACAGTTATATATGGATAGAGGGCATAGGTTGAATTTGTTGGGAAGGGAGAATACTCAAGGGATGAAATTATGAGGTGAGAGAGGAAAGTGGCAAGAAGAGATGGGGAGAGACATGGTAGGGTAAACTATCTCATGTAGGGGAAGTGGTTGCAAAGGTGGGGGAGAATAAGGAAGGCTAAAAAGGCAAAACCACATTCACATTGAATTTGGTTCAGGGAGAAAATGACATACATACTAAATGGGATATCTCAACCTGCAGCAGAATAGGGGGAAGGGGGATGAGAGGTGGGATGATGGATGGGAGGGCATCCTTGGGGTGAGGGGAGGTTGGAAGTACCCACTATAGAAGAGGGACAGGATCATGTAGGGAATGGACCAGGTGGGGGGTGGGATGATTGGGAGGGAATTATAAGCAGCCTTTTACAATATATCTACCATGATAATGTTTTGCATAGCTAGACATGTACAACATATACTGAATTACTTATATCCCAAGAAGGAATAGGTGACAAGGGAGGAAGGAAATGGATCTGAAATTTGAGGTCGTAACATTAGATGTTTCAAATATATATATAAATACTATTATTAATACTCTTTTGCCTATAATTGGGAGATAAGATGTGCAGGCATTGGGACATAAGGATTCATCTTCCTCTAATGGAAAAGTCGATGGGGGTATGGGAGAAGGTATGGGAGAGGGAAGATTGGAGGAAGTGATATCTTGTGGGACTGCTATTCTGGGAGGTTGGGTAGGGGAATAATGGGGGGAAAATGATTGTAACTCAAAATCTGGCGGAAATGAATGATGTAAAACAGAAGCTAATAAAACATTTGTTTAAAAGAGAAAAAAAAAGGAAAGTGGGTACTTCCAACCTCCCCTCGCCGTAAGATGCCCTTGACTCCATCTCCCCCATCTAATTCCCCTTTGCCCTACTCTCCTGCAGGGTGAGATATCCCATTTAGTATGTACATGATTCTCTCCTTGAGACAACTTCAATGAGAATATGGTTTTGCCTTTTTGCCTTCCTTTTCTTCCCCTCCCCTGCAACTACTTCCCCTTACCTCTTCTACATGAGATAGTTTGCCCTACCCTGTCTCTCCCCATCTCTTCTAATCACTTTCCCCTCTCACCTCTTAACTTCACCCTTTAAGTATCATCCCTTCCCATCAAATTCAAGCTGTGCCATCTATCCATGTATACCTATAAACATATGCCCATATAACCTTCTTCAATTATTTTCATAATGAGAAAGGTTTCATCAGATACAGATATTGTTTTTCCATGTAGGAATGTAAATAGTTCAACTTTGATAAGTTCCTTTTGATTTCTTTTCTTTGATTACCTTCTCAAGCATCTTTTGCTTCTTGTGACTGAATGTCAAATTTTCTATTCAACTCTGGTTTTTTCATGAGGAATGCTTGAAAGTCCTCTATTCCACTGAATGACCATATTTTCCCCTGAAACAAGATACTCAATTTTGCTGGGTAGATGACCGTTGGCTTCAATCCCAGCTCTTTAGCCCTCTGCAATAGTATATTCCATGCCCTTTGATCCCTCAGTGTAGAAGCTGCCAGGTCCTGGGCTATTCTGATTGTGTTTCAACAATATTGAAATTCTTTCTTCCTGGTTGCTTGTAGTATTTTCTCCACGATCTGGGAGTTCTGGAACCTGGATATAATATTCCTAGTAGTTTTCTTTTTGGGATCTTTTTCAGGAGGTGATTGGTGGATTCTTTCAACCTCTATTTCCCCCTCTGGGTCTAAAACATCAGGGCAATTTTCCTTGAGAATTTCTTTAAGGATGATTTCTAGGTTCTTTCTTTGATTGTGGCTTTCAGGTAGTCCAATAATTTTTAAATTATGTCTCCTGGGTCTATTTTCCAGGTCAGTGGTTTTTCCCATTAGATATTTCACATTGCCTTCTATTCCTTCATTTGTTTGGATCTGTTTAAAAGCATCTTGATTTCTCATAAAGTCACTAGCTTCCATTCTCTCCAGTCTAACTCTGAAGGAATGAATCTCCTCAGTGAGCTTT
>WOXC01010828.1:0-142079 GCA_011680675.1 Gymnobelideus leadbeateri
TATTAACTTCTGAATGTTAGCCTAACATCTTGTTGTAAACAGTGAGGTACTTAATACATATTATTTAATTGGGTCATGAGCTTAGTTTACTAAAAATATCTCCTGGTAAGATTTTAATATATTTTTTCCTATATAGGTAGGT
This sequence comes from Gymnobelideus leadbeateri, assembly GCA_011680675.1. Classification (NCBI taxonomy): domain Eukaryota; kingdom Metazoa; phylum Chordata; class Mammalia; order Diprotodontia; family Petauridae; genus Gymnobelideus; species Gymnobelideus leadbeateri. Next base: position 143 of record WOXC01010828.1, read on the forward strand.
TTAAATCAGGGATTCTTGGCCTAGTGCCTTATCTGTTTGTATACATGTGTGTTGTATCATGTATGTGTATGTGTGTATATATGTATACATATTTATAATTATTTTCAATTCTTTAAAATCCTACAAGTTTTACTTTATTTACTTAAAAACGTGATCCTGAGAAGGGGTGCATAGATTCAAAGGAATCTATCCAAAAAGTTCAAGAATCTGTGGTCTAATTTGGAATGGAAACGTGCTGTTCATATTAGTATTGGGTCAAATTTCAACAATTGTATGTCTACTCTCAACAATTATCTGCTTAACTTTTGTTTCCCTTCTTGACACTGGTAGCATGAACAACAAAAAAATATATTTAGGAACATAGCAATTGTTCTATGAGGAATCTTGGAGCAATGATATGTGAAGTGTGTTATAAACTTTATTTTATATAATCTAATCTATAGATTCATCAGGATGATTTCATAAGAAGCGATTGGTGAGAAACTTTCTCTAACATACAAATTGTCACCCTGCTCAGCAATTTGTAGCTTTGAGAATTGCCTAAGAGCACTGAGAGGTTAAGTGATTTGTCTAGAGCAGGTGGGGAGGGAGCCTGGGTTCTCAAGGCCACATGTGGTCCTCTTGGTACTCAAATGCTACCCTAAGTTCTGAAGTTTGGATTCCATCAAAGAGCCTCACTTGAGGACCTAGAGGGTCACTTGTAGCCTTGAGGCTATAGGTTCCCCTCTCCTGGTCTAGAGTCACAGAGAGAGTACTCATCAGGTACATCATTTCAACTAGATTCCTAACTTGGAAGTCAACTCTCTACTTTAGAACCACACTGCTTCTCATTTTATTTTATTTTTTTTTGCTTTTTTGGAGGGGGAAGGGCAGGGCAATTGGGATTAATGACTTGCTCAAGGTCACACAGCTAGTAAGTGTTAAGTGTCTGAGGCCAGATTTTAACTCAGGTCCTCCTGATTCCAGGGCTGGTGCTCTATTCACTGCACCACCTAGCTACCCCATTGCTTCTCGTTTAAAAGTGATGTTTCACCATAGGATAAGTAGCTAATATTTCTGGAATTTAAATTCAGGGTATCATCAGCAAGTAATATGGCATGTATCTGGAAGCAAGTAACCTATTAATGTCAAAAAAAACAACTAATGACAGTTTAGTCAGTGTTCCAAATGTAATATTTATCATTGAACCAGAATTTCCTGAAATAAATTCATTGCCTCACAAATATACACAGTAAATACAGTTTAGTAAAAATGCAAGTTTGAGAACACCCATGGTCACATAATCCCCTTGCATAATCATTCTGACTTGGTGCAGAAGGAGTGTTGTATGGACATTACCTTCCTTGAGGGAATGCTGTGAGGGATTAGAGAAACATTTGAGAAAAAAATGATCTGAGCTCCTTTGAGAAAGATGCTATTAATCCAAGATGGTATTTTTATTTGAATGAGCAGGAGACTGAAAAGGGATTATTTCCTCAAGTGGAGAGTGGGACCAGTGGTGAAGAAATCAAAGGATCCACCTTAAGATGTACCATCATGATATCAAGCAGGTATCCATCTACATTAGAGATGAAATGGAGAAACAAATCACTATTTATTTGCATTTCTATTGTGGTTTTATAGTTTACAAAGCCCTTTAAAAAACACACACCTTTATTTTTGTTCCTCTGTAACAACCCTTTAAGAGGCTGGAATATGTATTAATACCCATCTTATGGGTAAGAACACTGAGATAGGGAGATATTAAAGGAATTGCCCAAAATTATATATGATAAACAGTAGAGCCAAGAAGAGAGTAACTCTGCAATGCTTTTGCTATTAGGTAATACAATATTTGCATGAAATACTTCCATCCAACAAATCTTCTTACTAGATTCTCACTCTTGAGTAATATAGAAACACATGGATAATAGTTGTATCCAATATTGTCAATAACTCGTTATGTAACTGCTGGATCAGTAGTACTCAATTTTCTGGGCTCTTGAGTTAGCCATCCAGGCAAAATTCCTTGAATTTCAGTTCCTCAATTGTAAAATAGGCATAATAATAATGTTACTACTGAAATCACACTTTGTGATGTTTATCTTAAAAAAAGATTAAAATATGACTTATTGTTTTGTTGATATTTCAATATCTAACAACATTATCTTTATACTAATTATGATTTTTGCTCTAATAAGTTTGAGTCCTAACTAGACATGGAGAGGTAATTACCATGACATGAGTAATGAATGGCCTCCTATTTGTTAAAATATGATTTAAATTTGTGATATCCTGTGTTTGTTCTTCTTAGCACCTTCTGATTATTCTCTTAAAGAAAGTATTCATGATCTATTGGCACAAGTCACTATTTCAATCTTCAAACCTTTGTCCTCTTTCATTCCTTATTCCTGACCTACAATTTCCACATTTGCTTTGAAGTAGCTTTGTATTGTTATATGCAGGGTGTCCCAGAAAGGATAAGAGTGTATGATCCAGGGTATGATACACTGTACCATAATATAGAGGGCCCACCAAAAGTATAATTTCAAGCTATAATAGTTTAAAACTACAATAAGAATTTTGGGACATCCTGTATATTTTGAAAGGTCTGAAAAATGCACAGAATATAAATCCCACTATTCTTAATTTGTTGATTATAAACAAGAGGAATTTCATTCCATAGAGTAAAATGTCATCTTAAAGGATCTCTTCCTATAATGTCTCCCACTTATACATCAAAAACATTAAAGAATCCTCAGAACAAAGGCAAACTTATTTGATGACCCACTGACCATCCCATAAAATATGTGAAGCATAAAACACGGAGACATTTGCTCAACCAAAGTTTTCAACATTGCGTGAAGGAGATCCTATGCATTGTTCAAAGTAAAAGATTTCCTAGAGATGATGAGGTTTTCCAGATGTTTCTCTTTGGAGGCTACAATCTAGTATTGGTTGCACCAAGACCTAGAACACTGCAAAGCCTTCTGGATAAGAACAACATCCTTCCCTCGATCTGTCTACACTGGAAAAAAAATTAATAATAGATGAAAAATGCTTATTTTCTAGATTTAGATTATGTCATACTGTTATATGCACAACCTGTAGACCTTGCCCATCAATATGAACAGCATCTGAAAATGAACGATGTCAGACCCAGAATTAAACAGGAGGATGAGAGCAGGCTGGATTGCTTATGAAAGATTAAATACCTCCTTCATTGATCTCAAAGACCCCTCTTTTTGACTGTCATTATTTTACCAGCATTTTTGTTTCATTGTGAGTCATAGAATTCCACTGTCCCTCTAGAATATTAACTTCCATGTTACACAGAAGGCAAATGAAATGTTTGCTGTGAATATGAGCAGGTCCTATAATAGACTAAATATAGTTAATATTCGTATAGCAATTCATGTTTACAATGTATATGTCATCTGATTTGATCTTATATAACAAATAAGAAAGTACAAAGAAGAGTTTGAGTAAATGATTAATACAGTGAAAGTGAGTGATAAGGGTCAGATACTCTTTTACACCATTGAAATCCTTGAGGTTATCAAGGGAAAATAAAGATGGTCACCCAGATATTGGATAGATCCTCTATGATGAATTTCCAGTAGGACATGGACAATAGTACTGTGCAATAGGCAGATATTGTTATTTGTATCATTGGGTGAAACACATGAAGCAATGAAACCACCGATCCATCTGAGAATTTGAGTATTCATATCATTAAGAATAATTTAATTTATTTTTTTTTCTTTTTGGAGGGGGGAAGGTAGGGCATTTGGGGTTAAGTGACTTGCCCAAAGTCACATGGCTAGTTTTGTGTCAAGTATCTGAGATCAGATTTGAACTCAGGTCCTCCTGACTCCAGGGCCAGTTCTCTATTCATGGAGCCACCTAGCTGCCCTGAATAATTTAATTTTTATAAGACTGTTGTGTGAGGGGGATGTTTCTCCAGAATACAGAGTACTCCAAAAGTCTATAGTTTTAAGTTATTAAAGCTTAAAACTTCACTGAGACTTTTGGAGCATGCCTTGTGCTGATTAATATCCCTGACTTATATAATCTCAAATAAAATAACAACATATTGGAGTTCAAGCCATTCACTTGTAATTCACATCCCCAAAATTATATATAAAATCCACATACGTTTGATCAAACATGGGAACCCATCTGAAACTAGTTGGTTTTAACTGAAAACCCAATGACATCAAGTAAACCAGCATGATACTGCCTGATATTGTTCCTGCGCAATGTAGCACATAATAAAGGCTTGACTTTAAAGCTGGCAAATTAAAAGTTTTATACACTGTCACTTTCACTAGTAATTCCCTGTTCTGTTGGATTATCTCATGTTGGGTTTTTTTCCTATGAAATATACAGTCTCATCAGTTCTGTCAATTAACATTTTATTTAATGGAGAAGCCAACGCTGACCTCAGAGTACAGTGATTTGGATGGAAGGTAGTTCCAACTCTGTTAACTAACTTCTGATCCAAACTCAGGAAGGCCAAATAAAATGAAACCAGGCTAGAATAGTTAGCCTGCTTTAAGGAAAGCTAGATGTGGGAAATAGAAAATATTCCTCAGTTTTAAAATGGAATTGCCAAGATCGTTTTCAAAAGGGAAAGGAAATGAAAACCCTTTCTACAGCCTGGGTCTTAAGTGATAGAAATTGTAAGAAAGTGAAACAACAAAAGACTGATTAGATATGGAAAGTGTTCCAGGGGGAAGAACAGTAAGTTGTTAGTTCTTATTATTATAGAAAATTTTACAAGATAGTTCATGGAGTAAAAGAAGATGAGAAGAAATAATTGCTACCCACAAGGAGATTAATACAAAGCAAAACAACAACAAAAAACAAACAAACCCATAACTGTGGAATCCTAACAGTAAGATAGCTCATTATATTCAAGAACTAAAATAGATCCAATAATCACAGTCTCTCTTCCATGCCATCCCATTTGTGTGACTCTGGTCCATGTCTAATAATAAGTTCACTACAGGGAATCCATTCAACATGGTCCTTGTTTGTTTTCTCTTGACATTGCAAGGATATTGATGAAATAGTCTTTCCATCTGTCCTCCATTTATTCTTGTCATAAGACCAACTTGTCTTATTTAGCTCATGAATTTCTTTGAAGACAACTACATCTTTTTTTTTTTGCTTTTTTTTTTTTTGGAGGGCAATTGGGGTTAAGTGACTTGCCCAAGCCCACATGGCTAGTTTTTGTGTTAAGTGTCTGAGGCCAGATTTGAACTCAGGTCTCTATTCACTGCGCCACCTAGTCACACCCTGACAACTACTTCTTCATAATTTCTCATCTGTAATGTGTTGTGACCTGCTCATGCCTTCTTTGCGCCTCTCCCTTGCCTTCTGGATGATGTTCAATTTCAGTTGTTGGAGACTGTCATACTCCATGACTTGCAACCGTAAAGAAGTATTGTGAAGCTCATCATACAAATTCAAATATAGCATGAACCAAACCTTCTTTTAATTGTAAAAATTATGTATACTAAATACTATTAGACTATAATGTGAATGTAAATCCTCAATACCAAGATTATTTAAAATAATTTTATGGTCCTTGAAATTTTAGTAAACAGAAAAATAAAGAAGCCACATATTTTATAATGTGCATATTGTCTCCCCCTATGTAAGTTCCTTGAGGTCAGAAAATATTTCGTTTTTATTTTTATTTCCCTAGGATTTAACGCATTATCTGGCAAATAATAGCTACTTAATAAACGTTTGTTGATTGATTCTTGATATATAAAAATGAGTCCAGTTCCTATCTATGTAGCTACATAACTATATAGTATCTAGTAAGAAGAATGCTCATAATATAATGGTGTGAAGATGATTATAACAAATAATTGGGAAATATGCAGATGAGGCATAGCTTGATCAGAAATATCCAGAAGAAATTGAATTTGTGGGAGAAAGAAAAGCTTTCCAATAAAGGAATAGCCCATTGAAACCATTTATCATGGAATGTCAGGGTTGGTGAAACCCCAGAAATTACCTAGGTCAGAGGGATGAAACATGGGTAACATTCCCAAATGTGAATCAGATTAAAATGTAATTGGGAAATATCTTTTTTAATGATGGATAATGTTAATGTCTGCTTTTCTAAGTTAATATGATATTTCTAGGAATTTTTATGTACAGTTGAGTGGCCCTAATTCTATTTGAATTTGGCATCATTGTCCTAGTGGACAAGTATTTCTTAAACTGTGGGTTGTGACCCAATATGTGTTTTCAAAAAATTTGGCAATAGTAAAGTTTCAATGGCCAAAAAATTAATTAAAAATTAATTAATTAATTGAAAATCAAATACGTAATGAATCCACGGTGTTTCTGGTAGTGCTTACTCATGTTGTATCATACAACTTCACGACAGTCTTGGTCTTGAACACAAAGCATGAACCCTTTGTACTGCACATGTGGTCACATCACGCAATACCAACGGACGCTGATAAAACATGAAATGGGTTCACTAGTGGGGAAAGTTTAAGAAGCTTTGAATTTTAGCCCAACCAACTCCCTCTTTTAGCAGTAAGGAAACAGAAGGCAAGAAAGGGAAAAAAAAGAAAGAAACAACTTGCCCACTTTACATAGCTCACTTAATGGAAGAGGCAGGACTACACCTAATTTCCTAGTTTGATGGTGGTGACTTCCATTGAGACTGAATTTGCCACACAGCCTTCTGGATACCAGAGACTCCCACCTTGAGACTTTCAATAGCACCATAAGCATCACTCAGTTATCATGTATCTGTGGTCTCTACTTGAATGCCCCAGGTAATAATGAGCAATGCTTAATAAATGGTTGGTTACTTGAAGATTTGAGACAAACAATCTGTAGAGTTTCTTTTGGTCTTGTTGGCTACTTGATGAAAGGAAGTAGATTTTTTTAAAATAAAAAGATCTAAATCTCTTGAAAATCTTAGTCCCAAAATAACACATTTTAGGTTTTTCTAAGTAAACCATGCTCAGGTCTTCTCAGGTGCTCCAGCCTTGATGTCTATTGTACTCTACAGCCTTTTTCCTCTGAACTCCCTATGATACTTGAGGATAAAAATACCCAATAGAAGGATTTCTTGCAATGTATTGTAGCATGTCTAACAGAATATTGAGGAAAATAACTTTTTTTTATTAATAACCTATTTCTTGACCAACAAAATTATGTTTTTGCACAAACTTAAAGCAACTATGCAGCACTTTTTAGCTAAAATGGAAATGAATAAATATCATCATGACTAATAATCGTGTTTTTAATGACTATTTTCATTACATATTTTTACATGAAATAAAATCAACTAAACAGGGCCTGACTTTTCTGATTTTTGCCACCTACCCAGGCGTAACCATTCTCCATTTTATTTTATTTTATTTTTTTGCAATTGAGCAAGTAAGTTTAAAAAGTACATGTCAGAATTGCCCCAATATGTGTTGTAATTCCATTCCAATGTGACAGTACATTTCAGGAGAAACTGTTCCTGAGGTGATCTGGGATAGGTTACAATGCTAATCTCACAGCTGTCTCAGTAGCTATCGGTGCTCATAAATCATGTGGTCTGTAATAAGAGAAGTAAGTTTGAGAGGTTAGAAATCTTAAGAAAATTGTGACAGAGGTGATAGATGATATGAAATGACTACATTCTGAAGATCTTATATAAAAAGGGAATGTGTTGCATTTGAGATAAGTACCTCCTGGATTTTTTCTTTCTTTTTTTTTAACTTCTCCCTGAAACCAAAAGAATATCAGCAATGTGATACAAGACATACTTCAGGAGAATTATTTGATAATTTTTGAACAGCTGTACATTAAAAGAGGGGATTTATGTAGAACAAAGGGTCATCTGAGATTTGGGAAAATGCTGAGAGCTACTCTAAATTGTTCTAGAGTTCTGTAAAGATAGCTTTATCTTCTATTAAAAGTTATATGTGTTTGGCAAAGGGAAGAAAAAGAGGAAATGTTTGACTAAGCCTGAATTCTTTAACTACTTTAAAAAAATCTAACATACTATCTATGGAATAGAAATCTTTTTTAAAAAAAATTGAGATTCACCTATTTGTCAGTGCTTGTCTCGGACTGTAGTGGCATGGCTATTGGTCAGAGTTAGCAAGTAAATCTTGAACACCATTCTTCCAACACCTCCCAGCCTATCAGTCTATGAAAACAATCTGTTTCCATGTTTCCTTTCAGAACTGAGCATGGAACAACCCCAGTGATTAAAATAAATAATTATGAAATAGTTTAAGACCCTTTAATTGCTTGACATATGTAAGCATTTTTTCCCACTTCCAGAATAATCTATTGAGCACATCTGTGAATAATAGCCTGTGGATAGATCAGTAAGGCAAATTGCTAAATTCAAGGGAAAACTCACTAAGGAATTGATTCAGAGAACGTGTTTTTTATTTATCCTCAATATTTTGTTTTATGATGGACTACAACACTGTTATATTGCTAATGATATAATCAATCTTTACATTCTTTGGAAATACCTGAGTATATCATGGGTGACTTTCAACTATGGTGTTATAATACAGACTACCAGAAAGACAATTGAACAAATAGTATATTTGGCTTAGTGGAATAATGTAATGGAATGGCCTTTTCTCATTTTATACAACTCCATAAAAGTATTACATTCTCCCTACTATTAAGAATATTTAAGCATTCATTATTTCCATACTAGCAAAAATGTACTTAGGTTAGTATCATTTTTCATGATGAATTACTATGTTTATTGTCAGCTAATATGTGATAATGACAAATGCAGCTCTGAAAAACTAATGCCTGACTATAGTATTTACACATGTAAAAAATGTCAGGGAAATCATTATATTTAGAGATTTTCCAAATCCAGTATCCAAACACAGTTAGAATTGTTTCTGGGATTTAGCTTTCCTAGAATTACTAAGCATATATAATTAGAGTAAGAGGTAGCATAGTATAGGTCAGAGGTATACAAAACCAGGTGAGGCCTGAACCAGATTAAAATATAAATGGTAGGGGCAGCTGATAGAACACCACCTGGAATCAGGAGGACCTGAGTTCTAATCCAGATGTACACATTTGAAACTTCCTAGCTGTGTAACCCTGGGCAAGACTCTTAAACTCTATTGCCTCAAAAAAAAAATGTAAACAGGAAATACTGAACAAAAATAAAAATACAAGAGAAAATAGATGTTATCATGTGGTTTTACAAGTCAATATGAGGCCAGAAGGAATCTTTATGTTTAGGTCAGTGGTCTGCATTTCAATCTGAATATATACCAGGGATAGAGAGTTGAACCTGAAACGACGAAGACAAGGTTCAAGCCCTACCTCTGACACTTTAGCTATGACATAGGTCAAGTAACTTATAGATCTCTATATGTTTCATCTAAATCCCCAAGACTTGTTGTGACACCTAGATGTACCTGGATCTGCACTGGAGGAGAGAGAGCCTTAGCATATGCATTTGTACAGCTAGACAGGTTAATAATCTCCATTGCCTTTTGTAGAGAAATATTCTCTACTAGTCAGCATTTGAGCATCAAAGATAGGAAAACCAATCAAGGTAAGGGTAAAATCCTGGAATCTGTCTGTACCTTAATATCTCTTTGATTTAGTTCCAGTATGGTTTACTAAACATTTGATTGTGGATTTTATTTTGGTCAGCTCCCATATGAAAATCTTCCAAAAAAAAAGTTTATATAGGTTTATGTTTAAATTCATTTGGATCAGTCATCATGAAGCAGGTGAATTTCTCCCTCGATTTCAGTGAAATCTCTTCTCAGAAAGGAAACAGGCTGCTAAAATTGTCCTTCCCTCCCATACACCCCCAGTTTAATGAGCTACATTATACAAAGTGACCCCGACCCATTATCCTGAATGGAGGTTCTGTAACAGCAGTAAGGCACCTTGGTTGCCTAACTGAAGTGGAACAAGTTAGATTATGTTCCTGCTTGAAATGAGCTGTGTGTAGCCTCCCATTCAGCTAGTGTGTGTTGCAACAACCAATGATGAACACTTGTTCCACCTCTTTGTCAGGGCAAAGGAGACTAGATTCGGGGCCTTTACATATTTTCTCCTGACAGCAAATTCTGTTTTACTAAGAACTGCTTTGTTTGTGGGCTTAAAAGAAGCCTTGAATCATGCAGAACAAAATCACTGTCTTAAAAAAGCTCCTCAAATAAGGCGGCCTTCCACATGTCTGTCAATGTCCTGAAAGATTCCTTGAAGGAAAAAAAAATCATTTTGTTCAATGGTTCTCCAATTACTAATAGTTAGTGAGTCACAAAGCAGGGAGAAGTGCCCTTAGGAAAGGTATTTGCCACCATTACAGAGGATGTGCCATACGGTCTAAATGGGAAATCTGGATCAGAGATGTCAGACACTTGTGGGTCACTTTACAGAGGCAGCACTCGCCAGGGGAGCCAGAACCAAGATTAAAATGTAGTTGGGAGGGGCGGCTAGATGGCGCAGTGAGGAAGAGCGCCAGCCCCAAAGTTGGGAGGACCCTGGTTCAGTTCTGGCCTCAGTTACTTAGCACCCACACATAAATAACTAGCCGTGTAACCTTGAGCAAGTTACTTAACCCCAATTGCTTTAACAAAAATGTAATTGGGAACTGTTCAACACAAGAAATACAAATACAGTTGGTAATGTTAATACGTGGTTTTCTAAGTCAATATGTTTGGTTTAGTAGCCCCTGCTTCTAGCTGAATTTGACATCATTGTTTCAGATTCTCTTATTTGTACATGGCATTGTATAGATAGTATTTTGTTGATTGCAGCAAATCCTAGGACTGTATTATTGATGTTCTGTCTTTTAATTGTGTCTGACTCTTTATGACTCCATGGACCTTAACATGCCAATGCTGTCGATGTTTTGTTGTTTCTATTTTGTTTTTGTTTTGGGGTTTTTGGCAAAGATAATGGAGTGATTTGCCATTTCCTTCTCCAGTGGATGAAGGCAAACAGAGGTTAAATGATTTTTACCCAGAGTCACACAGCTAGTACATCTCTGAGGTCATATTTGAACTCAGGTATTCCTACTATATGTGTGGTGCTTTATCCACTAAGCCACTTAGCTGCCTACCTGGGACAATATAGACCCTCCTAATGAGTTCATAGTGACTGAGAAGAGATATACCAAACTATTTATACAGGGAAAAACAAGGTGTTTTGAGAATGCCTATTTTCCAGTTTATGGATAAATGGATGTCTTACAGAGTTTATCCATAAATATTTATGTCTTGGACAGACATCATAGATATAGAGGCTGGGAAATGAAGAGGAAAGGGGCAGGCAGAAAATGGAGTACATTGACCTTGGGAAAAATGCAAAGATTTAAAAGAAACCCCAACAAAGCTCATATTTTTAACAATATGCTGTTACTGATGCTGGATGTATACTCTATGGTTTATTTAATTCCCTAAATAACTAAAGTTGAGGTCACCCAAAATGGGATAGGGGCAGATGGTCATAAAGAATTGAACAGAAACAGTGGCTAAAAGGATATCTTCAGAGATGTGTGATTGGAAAACAAGGTCTGTGACCTAGCAAGAGCAAAGGATAAACTATTGACAATCTCCATACATTACTAATATCCATGTTGCATCAAAGGGTCTAAGGGAAGGCTCTCAACATATTGTACCAATATTTGCAGAAGGACAATAACAAGCCTTGAGGAATAAGATTGATATCTGGACAGTTGTGGGGGGAGGAGTTATACCCATATTGGTGACATCATACACTGTGCCCCAGTAAATGAAGTCTCCCATGGTATCATCTTTATCACCCCTTTCAGTAATCTTAAGTATATTAAAGAAAACAAAGCAATATTTATAGACTACAACAATTTGAAACATTTCTAATTGTAGACAACTTAAAGTGGATCTATAATACATTTAAGATGTTTGAATAGCTTAAGGTTGTTTTAATTTGCATTTCTGTAATCAATAATGATTTAGAACATTTTTTCATATGACTATAAATTGTTTTGATTTCTTCATTGGGAAACTGTCTGTTCATATCCTTTGACCATTTATCAATTGGGGAATGACTCATATTCTTATAGATTTACAAAGTTCTTTATATATTTGAGATATGAGACCCTTATCTGAGAAACTCTCTATACTCTAAACTCTTTATACTTTCCTTCAATCTTAACTATGTTTGTTTTATTTGTAAAGAAACTTTTTTGATAGTGTTAGCAATCCTTGCAAAAAGAACACCTACCAGAAGCCTAAATCTTAATTTATGACTTAGTGACCTTGCAAATTATAATATTTGCATTCCCTTTCTGTGATCCTCCATTTTGTATCACTTTACATTCTAAATATAATATCAAGACAACTGGATGAGAATATATAAAACACTCCTATGGTAAATAATGATGTATTATTCCCATTAAATTCATCATTTGATCATGTCTATTATAGAAAATATTATCATTTATATAGAAGTTAAAGGTTTTCAAAGTGTTTAAAGGTTTATAATTTCCTTAAATCATTTGGTTCTCAGAGAAGTACTTGTAGGTTGGTAGAAAATATATTGTCATTTTACAGATGTGGAACTGAGAGGTTAAGTAACTTGGCAGGGGTCAGAACTTTATAAAGTCTTTCTACACCAAATGTCACTCAGTCCTGGACTGAATCTATTTTACCATGATGCCTCTTAACAAGGAACCTTCTCATTTATAGCTTATAACCTTTGCCAGGCTTGTAAATAATCATTTTTGGTAAATAAATATTACTTACAGAAGTGTTTATTGTCTTATCAGACAAACAAATATTGTCTGCATCACTTGTGCCACTTATGGATGCTATGGTATATGATGTTGGCAGCTACATCTGCATTGTATTTTCATGATCCAGCCAGTCTGTTTTCACTGGTCCACCATTGCCTGATATTATACCCAAGAGTAGATGCCATTGAATTTCTAGAAATATCTTTTTTGTCTCATAATTAAGCCATTATCAACCAGTGACATTGTCATTATTGATTACTAACACTTCACTAGATATTGGTTTATCAGATTTCTTTCTAGGTAATGCTAGTTTAGAACATTTCCCTAAGGGAACTGAATATGGAGTCCTCAATTAGCCACTGAAGCATCCATCCAATTTAGTTCAGTTTAATTAAGTCTAATGTACTATGTTGAATTCTGATACCATAAAGATGAAACAGTACATAATGCCTTCCTTTAATAAATTTATTATGGAGGATAAGAGAAAAGAAGTAATAATAACATCTCTTAACAGTTACTAGAATAGTAACAGAGATTTGAAGAGTGATGAGCAAGGGGATCTGGTACCTAGCATATAGTAAGGGCTACATAAGTGCTTTTTGTCTTGACCTGACCTGAATTTTGACTTGAAGGAAGTACAAGACTTTAGCAAAAATGTAGAGCTAGACCTATCTAGGCAAAGGGTGGGTGGATGGGGCATGTAACATATCAGAGGTGAGGAAAAGTAAGGACAAAATTGGCAAATAGTGAGTAATCCACATGGGATGGAATTTAAAGAATGTAAAGCGGAGCTGGAAGGGAAGGGAAGAGAATCAGCATTTATATAGCAGCATTGTGTGTCAAGCAACATGGTAAGTATTTTATGAATGTTATCTTATTTAATCATCATAATGTGAGAGGTAGCAATATGCCCCCATACAGCTATGTAAAAAGAAATTTTTGAACCTTGAAGGGATAATTATTATTGTTTTCTTTTTATTTTTCATATCTGTACTCATAAAAGGGACTGCCCCCACCTTGTATTTTGTCAATGAGAAGATCTTTCCTAAAGGGAAGATGGGAGTTAGGGTTAAGAAAGTGTGGAATCTTAACCTTAATTAAAAAAAAAAAAAAGAGGACAGGGTTGTGAGAGATAGCAAAGGGTTAAGTTTCCGCAGAACTGCTAAAAATCACTCCGGTAAAAATACTGATAATAAATTGTGAAAAATAGTAGGGAGTTGAGCTTCCATAGAATTGCTAGATATTACTAAAGTAAGATACAAGAAGCTGGCAGACAGCAGATGGATCTGAACAATCAGAAAGCAGACAGTGTCCTTGGGACTCTCCAGTCAAGATTAGGACAGACCTGTGCTAAGCTGGTGAAGAGTCAGTATTCAAGGTTATTATTATGCTTGCTTAATGAACCTCATGTATTATGTATGTTATCTAATATGCCCAGTATAGAATTAGAGCCTCATTAGTAATAATGTATGATACTGGAAAAGGCCTTCCCTAAAGACAACACACCAATCAATCCTCTGAAGGGAGTGTCTTCACCAAACTATTGGCATAAAAGTGCTTCACTTTGGTATCCCCCATTCCTCCTTCCACAAGAAGGGCAGAGTCCACTTCTGGCCAGAGGTGATCAATTCCTTTGGATTTCTCCTTAATAAACTTCTTTTAATATCAGATTTTTGGTATCAGTTGTGTTTTGCATTTCCAAATTGGAATTCCCAACAATAAGTAGGTGTATTATTATCATATATTACAACTGAGGAAATTTAGGCAAGCAGAGATTAAGTGACTTGCCCAGGGTCACACAGCTAGTAAATATCTAAAGCCAGATTTTAACCCAGGCCTTCCTCACTGTAGCACTCTATCCACTACACCACCAACTATGATAAGTTTGAAAGGGTATGTTGGAATTAGATGTGGAGAGTGTCTGAAGGTGGTTGAGCAGGGGAATGACTTGAGTAAAGTTTACTAAATTAGAAGTCTGAAGACCAGATTGGATTTCCAGTTTTGCAGTTACTAACTAATCTTGGTTAAGTCAATTCTCTTCTCTATTTCCCCATCCATAAAATGAGGATAAATAAATATTTGTATAATCTCAGAGTTACTGATAAAGAATATATAAATACAAATATATAAACATGTATATGTGTATATGAAATATATAAATGCATGTATGTACACATACTTAAATGCATATATAAATACAAATAAAACACGATGACATTTGTTAAATACTATGTCAGTATGATTTTATTCTTTTTTTTTTCTTTTTGGAGGGCAGTTGGGGTTAAGTGACTTGCCCAAGGTCACACAACTAGTAAGTGTTAAGTGTCTAAGGTCATATTTGAACTCAGGTCCTCCTGACTCCAGGGCCAGTGCTCTACTCACTACTCTACCTAGTTACCCCATATGATTTTATTATTACCATTACTATAATTATTGCATCTCCTGATGTTAGTTCAAAGAGAGGGTCAAATAAACAGTAGATAAATCAAATTTCATAGGTCCTAGTCTAATCCTCCTTACCTTATTCTTGTGCTGTGTATTTTCTTGTATAATATTCTGTAGCCAATGCCTTCTTATGCGTTCCAGCACCATATAGCATATAAACAAAGCACTATTGCCCTGTGTCCATATTGTAGTATAGATAAGTGATATGTACAATGGGTAGAGATGATGAGAACTGATTCTGGTCTGTGTTTTAGAAAGATAAGCACCAGGGCATAGAGAGACAACACCTTCCTAGAGTACAAAACTAAACTAAACTAACTAAAAGGACAACCTGGCAGTTGGGTTTCTTACAGGTGCCACAACCCATGGTATTAAAATTTGGTAGAACTGAGGAAGTAGGTTACAGAAGTGATTAGGCCAGATTATTCATACCAGTTCTGGAAGCAAGATGAAGGGAAATTCTTAGAAGTGAAAGAAACGTTACAGATAATCTGATATAAAGCCTTAATTTTACAGAAAGAAAATCAAGATCCAGAGAAGTTGTGATGTGCCCCATTTACACAGATAATTGATATCATGGCTAGATCTTGAACCCAGGCCACAAGGTTCTTCCAGGTGCTTCCAAACTTCCCCATGCCACTTTGGGGAAACTGACTACTTTTCAAATTCAGATTGTTTCTCCCAAAACTTTTCTTAGTATGGCTATTAGATAAATTCCTCTCAATCAATCAACAACAACAAAAATTAAGTGTCTACTAGTGCCTGGTACGATTCTAGGTGCTGGGCATCCACATACAAAGGATGAAACAATCTTTCATATAATGTTGGGGACTTGGACCTATCTCCATTTCTCTATTCTTTAATTGACATAAATTGGTCTTATATTGATTATTATTCTTCATACTTGAAGAGGAACAAAATGATATCACTATGCTAGAGTCAAGTTTCAATGTGTCCAACTGTGGCTGATCAGAACAATATGAGCGTGGAATGCTCTACCACAAGTCAGGCACAAATAATCCATGTTGAACATTTGGGGTGGATGGCCTAAATTTGCATATCCTGAATTTCCTTTGAGCTGTCTCAGTTCTGCTTTGCTCATGAGTACAGCACCTACTCTGATGTGGGCATGCCATGCTGAGCTGGCCTGTGCCAGTATCTCCCATATCACACAATCAATACTAAAGATCTTAAGAGAGACCTTGAGAGTGTACCTATATCTCTTCTGACCATCATGTGAATGTTTGCCATGTGTGAGTCCTCTATAAAATAATCTTTTTGGGAAGGGTACATTTTGAATTTGAATGATGTGGCTAGCCCATCAGAGTTGCACTCTCTGAAGTAGAGCTTGAATGCTTGGCAGTTTAGTTCAAATAAGGACCTGTAATAGTAATGGAATTTGAAGATCCCCTTGTACTTGTAATCAAACAGGTACTTAGCACTTAGTTTCAAGTCAAGTATTAAACCCAGAACTTGTTCCCACAGTGGAATGGACTTGTTGATGTAACAGGAAGGGGAAGAAGAGGGAGGAGCTAATACTATATATAAGGAAAAGCCCAAGCTGAGAGAGGTGAGAACTTCTGGGAGTGAACACCTGGAGGCTGGGCTGCCACTGCTGGAGAGAAAGAACTGAAAACTGAACTGAGAACTGAGAAGAACTGAGAAGAGAAATGAGAACAGAGGATTTAACTGAGAATTGAGAAGAACAGAGAAAAGAGAAGAGAGGAGAACTGGGAGGAGGCATGGCTGTGGTGTCAGCACTTTGTTTTGATGTTACTTTGTCAGATTCATCTGCTGCTGTTACAGAAGCTTACTGTTACAGTGCTGTTGTTACAGATGCCCTGGGATCTTGCTATTGATTCAGAAGCCCTGAAAAAAGGATTTTCTCATTGTATGTTTACAGAAATCCTTGAGCAGGGTCTTGCTGGCTATTTCAGAGGTCCTGGGACAATACTAATGATTTGTGTTGATTCCGCAGACATTGTTTTTGGGTCTATGCTGATTTCTTAGGCAGCAAGTGAATTGATGAGGATGCCAGCAATGTTAATGAATATTATTGTGGCTTTGTTAAGCTTTATCTTCCCAGGAACAGAAACTGTGAAGGACTTGAGATGCACTAGACACTGTGAGCTTCAATATGGAATAGGAACTGGACAAGGAGCTGGACAAGGAGCTGGCAGAAGCTGGGACCATGGAAGGGGAACCATGAAAGTGGAGAGCCAACTTTGAGTCAAGATGAAAAGACCTCTCCTTGGGTATTTATTGCAAACTAAGAAGATAATAATTTACTAGGAGTGGAGAACTTTGACCTTCACATTTAGATGACTGAGTTAAGCACTTACTAATTAAGGATTAATGGATACTAATCTCCAATTAAAAAGAAAGAAGACTTTTTGATTGAAGAGACTAAGACAATGGAACCTAAGGGTGGAAAACTTTTGACCTCTGTACTTTGTGTCAATTAATTGCTTCCTTAAGAATGACTGAGTTACTGAATGTACTTTGTTTAAAACCATGTGACAGGGCAGCTAGGTGGTGCAGTGGCCTCAGAGTTGGGATGACCCAGGATCGAATCCGGCCTCAGAAAATGAGCACCCACACATAAATAATGACTAGCCGTATAACCTTGAGCAAGTTACTTAACCCCAATTGCTTTAAAAAAAAATATGTGACCAATTTGGTGAAAACTATGTGGCCATTTTAGTGATAAGTTACTGTGCCATAACATGGTGAATGCTGTATTTTGATTTTCTGTGAATGTTTTCTCTTAGTTTGTTACTGAATAAATAGACAGTTCACTATACTGTGTATAGTGAATTAGAACCTTGAACGCTGTTCACAGCAGCAGTCCTTTGGAAAGCTACTCATGCTTGGCTTTACAGGACCTCAGGGTCTGGTACCTTATCCTGACAGGTTATCTTCAGAATCTTCCTAAGTCAGTTCAAATGGAAGCAATTCAGTTTTCTGGCATGGTACTGGTAGGACTGTCCAGGTTTCTCAGGCATACAATGAGGTCAGCACAATGACTCTGTAGACCTTCAGTTTGGTGGTCAATCTAATATCTCTTCTCTCCCATACTTTGCTTTGGAGCCTCCCAAACACTGAACTAGTTCTGGCAATGCATGCATCAACTTTATTATCAATATGTACACACCTGGAAAGTACTTACCAAGGTCTTATATAGGTTTTAGTGCGTACATAATATTTTTTCTACTAGGCCAAGATCCATGGGATTATGAGGGGAAAACGGGAATCATAGTTATTTTGCTATATCTTGATGGAGGTATATCAATTGCTATATCAATAGTGGAGAAATCCCTCAACCACCTAGAGGACTAATATTAGAAAGCCCCAAATCTCTCTTCAAGGATATAGTAAAGTAAATGGATGACCTCATTCACAACAGTAACAACTACTTCCTGTCCTTGGATAAGAGACCTTGAACTTTTTGTCTGAAAAGACTGCTTTCACCATCATGAAAGTATTTGGTTCCTTCCTATCATCTCCTGACCTTGAACATGGAATGTTTTCCAATTCTTATAATAAATCCTTCCTCTGGCATTCTAAATACTCCCCTTGCTTTACTTTCCTATCCTAAGTTGCCACTGATTGACTCTGTAGTCGAAGAGGGCCTAAAAGGTTATAAAAACCAAATATGTGCCCCAGGAATCTGAATTTGCTATCAGTAAGAACAGATTCCTTAGTATGCTAATAAATCTATTTACTTTCTGTTTGGCCTCCTATCTTTGACCCACAGTCATCAGACTCCTGGGATGGGTATGCCTCTCTCAAGAGGTTGAGAAAATTCTATAACAAGGGCAAGAACTCTAATTTTTTAAAATATTAAATCTTCCCAAATAACAGGCAGCAGGTTTAGTGTATGTTAATCTAAACTTGGAACCATGAGACCTGGGTTTGTGGCATGCCTCTGAACAACTTGAATGTGTGATCCTGAACAAATCCTTCAACCCTTCAGTCCCCTAAGCAAATCTCTAAGGCTGTAAAATGTAGAGTAGAGGTTTTGTCCTTTTTAAAAAAAAAAATCAGCTATCACAGAACTCTTTGCTCTTAAGGAATAAATAAATCTTCTCAGTTTGAATTGTTGAATTGCTTTTTTTTAACTTCCATTAAGATGAAGGAGTGGAAACAACTATTATGAGGATCAAAAAATGGCAATTAAAGTCCAAACAGTCCCACATGTTTAGTTTGCAACTTTCTTCTATAAACTACATGTTCCATACTGTTCATCTTTGCTTTCTACTGAAATAGGGCAAAACCACATGCATGTGGATGCAAATACTGTATTGTTGTGTGATTAAGTAGATGATGTAGGGAGTGGCTTACAGATTTCTTCAATGTAACTTGATTTATCAATTCCATGGAGGGGGCAAATTCAAATATTCAGTACTTTATGCTAAGAAAGAACTCTAGTGCCCCTTATTTTCTTTTCCTTTTAAAAATTTATTTATTAGGGTGGCTAGGTGGCTCAATGAGTAGAGCGCCAGCCCTGGAGTCAGAAGGACCTGAGTTCGGGTCTGGCCTCAGACAGTTAACACACACAAACAAAAATCTAGCCGTGTGACCTTGGGCAAGTTACTTAACCCCAATTGCCCTCCAAAAAGCAAAGAAAGAAATTATTTATTATAAATAAATAAATGTAACAATAAACAAACAAAAACAAACATTTCTATAATGTAGTATAATAAAAAAAGATGAATGCACATAAAACTGCAAATCTATTATGTACAATTTGCTATTCCTTTTAAATATATAGTAAAGTTATCCTGTAAATTTCTTTCCTCCCCCCCAATTCTTTTTCTTCCCCCACCCCTCCCCCCATCTGAGGTATGACTATCATTAGAACAGTTCCTTCTGGGGATGTAGGTGGTGTCTTTCTTCATGTATCCTTTATAGTTAATTTGGGTATTTATAATAGTCAAAATAACTTATTCACTCAGAGTCATTCTTAAAACAATATTGCTGTTACTATATACAATGTTCTCTTGGTTCTGCTCATTTCACTCTTCATTATTTGGTGCAAGTCTTTCCTTGGTTTTCTAAAATCAATGAGCTCATCATTTCTTATAACATGGTGTAAAGCCAAGCTTGAGCAGTTTCCAGAGGACTGCTGTTGTGAACAACTTTCAAGGTTCTGATTATAAGCATAGTACACTTTTCATATATTCAGTAATAAATTAAGGCAAAACATTCACAGAAAATCAAAATACATCATTCACCATATCACAACTCAATAAGTTAACAATAAAATGCCCATGTAGTTTTCACCAAAGTGGTCACATAGTTTTAAGGAAAGTACACTCATTTAGTAAGTCCTCAATTAAATCACAAAGTACATAGGTTAAAGTTCTCTTTTAAACAAGTTGCATTCATTTAGTCAATCACAAAGCACAAAAGCATCCACCCCTAGGTCAAAACTAGGTTACGATATCATCAGGTCTTTTCATCTTGACCCAAGACAGATTCTCAGCTTCCATGGCTCCCCTTCCCACAGTTTCTGTTCCTGGGAAAACAAAGTTTAACAAAGCCACAGTAACATTTATTCACATTGCCAGCATCCTCATCAATTCACTTTCTTCCTGAGAAATCAAGTTAGATCTAAAGATGAGGTATGAGCCCTCTATCAACAAATAAATCTGACAAAGTAATATCCATGATGCTGCTCCCAGAAGTTCTTCCAGGGCTTTTTCCTATACATGGCACCAGCTCCTCCCTATTCAACCCCTTTTTGTCACATCAACAAGTCCATCCCACTGTGGGATTCACAAGCTCTGGGTCTTAACACTTATCCCGAAACTAACTTGCCAATACAAAGGGACCTTCAGATTCCATTACCATTACAAGCATTCACAATGTTATAACATAATAATTTATCACTAAAGTGGCCATATAGTTTTAAACAAAAGATATCATTTAGTAAGTCCTTTACTTACTTTACGTCCTTAAGAAGCAAGCCTCCTTAAGGGACACAAAGTGCAAAGGTTGTCCACTCCTAGGTCACATTGTCTTAATCTCTCAGTCAAAAAGTCTTCTTTCTTCTTAAATGGAGATTAGTTTCCAATCATCCTTAACTCAATCATTTTTAAGAGTTACAAGGTACAGAGTACAAAGTTCTCTCACCCCTAGTCCACAGTAAATCATGATCTTCTCAATCAGCACTAAGTACCCAAGGAGAGGTCTTTTCATCTTGACTCAAGGCTGGTTCCCAAATTCCATGGTTCCTCTTCCATGGGTTGAGCTCTTGCTGAATCTACCCAACTGTCACCTGGATTCAAAGGTAGGCAGCTCTCAGCTCCTCGTCCAGCTCCTTGTACAGTTCCACATTGAAGTTCACAGTGTACAATCCACCTCAAGTCCTTCACAGTTTCTGTTTCTGGGAAGACAAAGCTTAACAGAGCCAAAACAACATTCATGCACATTGCCAGCTCCATCATTGATTCACTCTCTGCCTGTGAAATCAACACAGACCCCCAAACAAGGTCTGAAAACTCAACAGAGACCCACAAACAAAGTCTGAGAACTCAACACAAATCGTCATTATGGCCTCAGGACCTCTGAAACCCCCCACCAGGACTTGTGTAAATAGACAACAAGAAAATCCTCTTTCAGGGCTTCCAGTAAGATCCCACAGCTTCTCTACAAAGTATTACAAACACAAATCAACACAGAGAGTGACAGGATACCACAAGTTTTCTCCTTCTCAACTCCGCCACCACAAGTGTTCCCCTCTCAGTTCTTCTCTCTCCCAGCTTGGGCTCAGTTTTTTATCTTGTCATTAGCTCCTCCCTGTTCTGCCCACCTCTTATATCTTTCCTGTTCCTGTCTAGCAAGTCCCTCCCACTGTGGGTTTCACAAGTTCTGTTTCTTTGCAAAGACTTGACACAATCATGGGCAAGGCTCAAAAGAAACTTGAACTGAAACAAGGTGCTAAATAATTAAATAGCTGAAACAAGGCTCCAAGTACTTCTTTGTTTGCCACTACAAATGGTAGTATTCCATCACTATCATATACCACAACTTGGTCAGTTATTCCCCAATTAATTGGCATCCTCTTCTTCTTTTAAGAGATTAACATAGCAGATAAAAAATATAATAATAAGAAACGATCTCAAATAAAAAGAAAAGAGGACAGAAAGAAATGTTCATATCCAAAAAGAGGGATAAACACATACCTGCAGGAAAAAAAAAAGACCTAAAAAGAAAGAATGACATTTTCATTTAGTCATCCATACCAATGTGCATTTCCTCTAAAGACTTTTAAAGACATTGCATTTTTGCCCTTATAGGCAAAAATTAATCTACCTTTATAGTCTTAGATAAGCAGTCCATGTTATACCAATTCTGTAGTACTAGAGTTCATTCTAGTGTGAATATGTGACTTCATAGAAATATAACAAGGTCTTTAAAGGGCATTAATTTTCTCTAAATAGAGTAGGTTATATCTTCAGAATCATACTGACAGACATAAAACACAAAACAATAGAAAAATAAAATGTTTTCTAATAATGGCATCTGATTAAAATGTAAATTATACCTCTCTTCTTCTCTTATGGTGGATGTTTTATTACTTTCATATTTTAGGAATAAATGTGTGGTGTGGGAGATTTGCAATTTCTCTCCCATATACAAATGCATGTGAGTAATAGATGGCTTTTATTATTTATATCTTACATTATTTATTACTTAACATAAAGGAACAGTGCTGGGGCCATCAGTCAAGTGGTCCTTATTATGTATTTGAAATGCTTAACTAATAGTGAAGCTGTTTTCAAAGGGATAATGACATCACAAGGTAGCTGTACTATTTTTCAAACTATAGTGAAAACCCCTGAAGCAGCTGTATTTGATCTTAACAATCAGAGACCATTTACTCATATTTCCCTTCCAACTTCCACAGGATAAACATGAAATTAAAATCTTAATCTTTAATTTATATGTAGGTGGTGGGTAGATATATATGTTCACTATATATATATATATATATGAGATATAGATATTTATATTATATTCATCTTATAGACCCCTTGGTCAGGTTCAGTAAGAGACCATCTTTCCTAGCCCTCTGCCTTCATACTTAAATTTCAGGGGTAGGCTCTAGCCAGCTCAAACCAACTTGGGAGAGCCTACTGAGCAAGGCTAGGTTATTTTTTTAATTTTGTTGACTGTCTGGACTTAAGGATGTGATAATTAATAAGTAAATAATTCAAATTAAACTTAAAAGTGTATCCTGTGCACAATCTTTCCCTCAGAGATCCCAGTTGTACATTGACCAGCATAGTAAGATATTTTAATAACTGCTTGCATTTCTATAGTGCTTCAAGCCTCACAAATCATTTTCCTTATAACAACCTGTAACAATAATGTAATTTGAATTTGAAGATCCCTTTGTGTTGGCAAAAGTAGCAGGTACTTAACACTTAGTAACTGATCAAGTCTCTGATTGGGGGAACAGCAGGTATGAACTCCTGTCTCCTGTTACTGATGTAATCGGAAGGGGTTGGCTGAAAGAGGAAGCTAATACTGTGTATATAAGAAAAGCCCCAGAGAGGCACAGTCAGAGTTTTCTTGAGACTAAGATCTGGTGGCAGAGCAGCTACAGAAGAATGGAGAACTAAGCCAGAATTTCCTGGGAGTTCGTGGTGGTGGAGCTTCTTCTGAACATGATCCCAGGAGCCCTGAGCCCAGAGCCTGGAGCCCAGGAGCCCAGGGTCCCAGGTGACTGAGGAAGTATGGCTGGGATGCTGAGACTTTGTGTCTTGGTTGAGCCTTGAATTCCCTGGAGCAGAAATGGTGACGGATCTGACATGAATCAGACCCTGTGAACTTCAGTGTGGAGCAGGACCTTCCCAGAGAGCTGGTCAAGGAATTGGGAGCTGTCTGCCATTGAACCCAGGTGACAGTCTGGTGAATCCAGGTAGAATCTGGGACCATGGAAGGAGATCCAGGGAATCTGAGAACAAGTCCAGATGAAAAGACCTCTCCTTGGCTACTGAGTAATTACATGGAATTATAGTTTACTAGTGACCTAAGGTGTGGTGGAGGGTTTTGTTTATGATACTTAGTAATTGATTGATGAACCAGTAGGGTTTTGTGTATGATACTTAGTAATTGATTGCTGAATAAGTGACTGATTGAGTTAATCAAGACTTTGACCCAAGTAAAAGACTTTGGACTTTGAGACTACTGATAAGCAACTGATTGAATTAAGAGTGACTATTTTACTTTGAGACTATGTTGTGAATATTATATTGTGATTTTCTGTGATAAGTTGTAATATTGTGAATGTTGTACCTTGATTCTCTATGAAAGTTTTGCTTTGATTTTTTATGGAATAAATAGAGTGATCACTATACTGTGTAATCAGAATCTTAAAAGCTGTTCACAGTAGAATTCTTCTGGAACGCTTTGGTGCATGGCATTACACAACCCTAAGTGGTAGGTCATATATTATTGTCACCATTTTGCAGATGAGAAAACTAAAGCTCAGAGTGGTAAAGTAGCATTATCCAGGACTAGAATCCCCATTTCCTACATTCTGGTGCAGTTCTCTTTCTACTGTACCAGAAATAAGTACTATACATATCATTTAATTTTGTTTCTTTGTCAAAAGGTGAAACGTTCAATTGTCAGTAATTTATAAAACTGTATTAGCAACTTGATACTTGACTGTGTACCATGTGGTGAGCTGGAAGACAGACCCAAGACCACTGAATCCCCTCAATATATAGTTATTGCTGTGACTTCCTTTTCTACCTCTGTCCATCCAAGAGGGGTCAGGAAGTATTATAAATAGCAGCATAGCAGCAGCATCACTAAGAGGGAAGGGAAACTCTCATCCTATAGAGGGTTTCAATAGTTCATTGCAAATATCTAAATTCACTATCTCTACAATTGATAAGTAGCAATCAAAGAGCATTGTCTCTAGTGTCAAAGGACCTGTATTCAAATCCTGCCTTTTCTCTTTACCACTGAGTGACTTTGTGTGAGTCACTTAACCTCTCTATGTATCAGTTTTTTTAATCTATAAAATCAGGGGATTAAATCGAATGACCTTTGATATGAGGTCCATATTACCTCACTTGCCTGCTTCAAATCACCTGTAATGGAAAAACTATGATTTGCTTCCCTAGTAATGGAAAAGAACTCTTTGAATTTTCCTATAAAGATATAGTAATTAAAAGTAGTAGTTATTTGGTGAAAGACTTCCATAGTAAATTTAGTTTCCAAACTAAAGTGTTTAACATTTGTTTCTATAGGATATGTTATTCTT
The DNA here is from genome assembly GCA_011680675.1 of Gymnobelideus leadbeateri. Taxonomy (NCBI): domain Eukaryota; kingdom Metazoa; phylum Chordata; class Mammalia; order Diprotodontia; family Petauridae; genus Gymnobelideus; species Gymnobelideus leadbeateri. The sequence continues at coordinate 25,615 of WOXC01010828.1, forward strand.
ATTCTTTCAACTAACAGGCAATTTGAAGAGAGAATTTAGGGAATTCAACTGAAATATTGTTGTTGTCAATGTTTTTAGCAGCTTTTTTCCATGGTTCCTTTGTCACTTACAAGATGTTATAAATGCCTTCACTTATCTGTCTTGACTTTGAATAAATCCTTATAATTTCCTCTAAATAACTACAGAGCTAGTAAAATCAGATTACTGTCACTTAAATAGATAACAAAAATGCAATAATAACCCAATTGGGTAGTTGACTTCTAAAATGTTTGCATTATACCTTAAGTGAAATTGACCTTGTCACCTAGTATGTCACAAAAAAATGTCTGATTTAGTGAACTATTGCAGTGAGATTATTCATATTTATGTGGGAAAGTAAATGCTTCAAAACCAAAAACACTTGACTCATGCATGAAGTTGTGGGTTGATGCAGATTATGGAAATTGTTTCTTTGTAGGTCAGTGAATTAAGGAAGATGACAAAATTACAGGATTTCAGAACTCGAAGAGCCCTGGGAGCCTGGATAGTCCAAATCATACTACATCATACTTGCTGAGTGGTTTTCTAACCTCTTGTCAAAAACTACCAGTGAGGGAGAACCCACTACTAAAAGCAAGCCTTTTCCATTTTTGAGAGCCTGAATTCTTAGAAAGTTTTTCCTGATGGTCAAGCTTAAATTATCCTCTTTGCAGCTCTTGGTACTGTCCTCTGGGACTAAACAAAACTAGCTTAAGTGTAAATAATCATATGCCACCAGAAGCACCAACATGAAAATATTTTTGTTGTTGTTGTTTCTAATTGATCTAATGACCCAATTTGGAATAATCCATCTAAAAGGTCAAACTTTGCACTGAGTTTAGATTGTCCAAGCTTCATTGACATTCCCAGGATTGGGACATCAGTGATTGATGGCAATATTAGACCTTAAGTAAATTACTAAAGATCGTTTGTAATATATGCCTTTCCTATTCTAGGAAATATCTTTTAAGGGGCTTGTTTGCTTGTCTTCAAACTACATCTTATTCAATGTGCCTGGGCATATTGGGATTAATATTTAATTCCCTTCAGCTATTTGCTTCCTTTTTGGAAATGAATACAAAGGAAATGATTGTCTAGTCTTTAGGAAGCTTCCATCCTTTAAATGTCTTCATTTGTACTCTTAGAGGCAGCATGACAGTGGATAGATCACTCCACTGGGAGTCAAGAAACCTGGGTAAAAATCCCACCTCCTCTTTGTTAGTTATGTGAACGTGGACATGACAAAACCTCTCAGAGCCGTAATCACTTTGTCTGTAAAATGTGAATAATGATACTTGTGCTACATGTACTTCACAAGTTTGTAGTAAGGAAAGGGAATTTCTGTCATAATGGAAAAAAACACTATGGATCCCCCTATAGAGATATGGTAACTGCAAGTAGTACCTATTGATGGGAGATTTCCATAGTAAGCCTGAAAACTCTTGAGAAATATTATTTTTATTATTAAATTTGAACCCAGAAAACTTTATTTATTTCTTTGGGAGTTAATACAGCTTCCCTTCCTAAATACAAAACAATTTACAGAAAAGATAGCACAGTTTGTCAAGTGACTAAAATTAGAATTAGATAGCTATCATTCAGGGGTCTGTTGCCACTCCTCCATGTGGATACTCAAGGCATTTGCTTTCTTCACCTACATCTTTGTGTTGAAGGATTCTCATTATTTAGGGAGGGAAAACAATATGTTTACTTCCTATTGGCCTGAATAATTCCTTTAACTTCCCTGAGTTTCAGTTTCCTCCTAGGTTAGAATCATGGGATTGGAATGATATGTCATGTTCTTCCAGTTCTAATGCTGGACCAAGTAGAAATTAAGAGACAAAATTCAATTTATTTCAACAAATATTTATTAAATGAATGTTATGTTCAAGATTAAATCTGGGGGCGGCTAGGTGGCGCAGTGAGTAAGAGCTCCGGCCTTGGAGTTGGGATGACCCGAGATCAGATCCGGCCTCAGAAAATGAGCACCCCCACATAAATAATGACTAGCCGTGTAACCTTGAGCAAGTTACTTAACCCCAATTGCTTTAAAAAAAAAAAAAGATTAAATCTGCCCCAAAGCAGAGAACATCTTTATTTGGATGAATTAAAATACAATGAACTAAATTTAATTATTTTCAAGTTTCTGGTTCTGAACTCACCAGTAATGCTTAATGTTGAATTAACTTTATTGTGTTATAACCTTTACACTAATTTTTTCCCCTTCTGTCAATTAGCAAATTAACTAATTCTTGCATCTACTCCTCCCTAGCATACTAGGTACTCAGTAAGTTCTTATGGGTTGATAGATTTAAAATACATGGGTATTTACAAGTGAAGATAAACCCTTTAAAGGTGAACTGATATAAATTTAAAGAACCACAAAGCAATAGAAACTGAATGTTGTGAAATTATACTAAGATTGGCCTCAAAGCAGAAATATGAAGACATATGTGTCTGTGCTTTTTGCAGAAGTGGGGGGGTGTATGGGTATAGAATGCTGCATGTTAGCCTTTTTTGATATGTTGGTTGCTTTTGCTGAATGGTTTTTCCCACCTTTTAATTGTTATTATAAGGGAATAAGGTCAACTAGGTGGCTCAATGAATAGAGTGCCAGACCTAGAGTCAGCAAGACTCATCTTTCTGAGTTCAAATCTAATCTCAGACAGCTTACCAGCTGTGTGACCCTGGGAAAGTCACTTAAACTTGTTTGCCTGTTTCCTCATCTGTAAAATGAGCTGAAGAAGGAAATGGCAAATCACTCCTGTGTCTTTGCCAAGAAAACTCCCAGGTGGCGCAGTGAGTAGAGTGTCGGCCCTGGAGTCAGAAGTACCTGAGTTCGGATCCGGCCTCAGACAACGCACACAAACAAAAACATAGCTGTGTGACCTTGGGCAAGTTACTTAACCCCAATTGCCCTCCAAAAAGCAAAAAAAAAAAACCCAACTCCAAAACACATCATGAAGAGTCAGACAAGGCTAAAAACAGGTGAACATAAAGGAATATTCTGTAGAAGGAAAGCATACATTGTAGATGATTTAAAAAATAAAATTTGTAATTATTAAAATTAAAGTTTTAAATTTAACTAATCACAACATTATTAGTGAATATCCATGTTTATAACACTTAAAACATAAAAAAATTTGTTGTAAAGATCTGAGATAATAGATGAGGGAGGGAAAAAATTAGAAGAAAATATTTTCTAGGTCTCAATTTTAGGTCCCTTCTTTAATAGAGACGTAACTCATGACAGAGAATGTAATGCTGGCACTGGAAAGAACCTTCTCAGTCATCTAGTACCTAGATATTTGCACTGGATTATGGTACAACTTCCTTGTTTTGCAGTTGAGGAAAGTGAGTATCAGAGATTAAGTGAATTAAGAAATGTCACTGGTAGCAGTGGTCAGAACCATTCCCCCTCCATGCCTTCCCTGTGTTCATTTCTAATTATAAATTTTAGACATGCAGGTATGGAAATGTATCAATAGATCTGTGTAGTACCTTTGATTTTTTAAAGTATATGACGTTTACACTTTTACCATTTTTCAAGATCCTTAACCCAAGTGAGTACCTGGATAGATTGTATGAATATGTACTCCTGAGTTTTCTTGCCCACCTGTACTTGATTTTTCTACATTCAGTTGTATTGCTTTGGAATTTCCTTTGCCTGAGAATGACAGTTTTTCTTTAATAACCACATTATTTGCAAATATAACAAAAATACACGCATACACACATATGAGTTCATAACATATATATCAGTACATTTTATTGCAACACCCTTTATGTAACTTCAAGATATTAGCATACAATTTGGGTTCATATCTACCAAATTTCTTTCTTTGAGCTTGCCCCTGAATCCCATCCCCCAGTACAAGTATTAATGATTTGACATATTGTAGTAGTTCAAAAAGTATAATTTACTTAAAACATAAATGCAAGGTAAATATCAGGGAAATACAATAAACACTCTCCATATCCATTTCACAAGGCAAACCACATTCCAACCCCAGGAGATAGAAGGCTGGTAATCCAGCCTAACCTTTGTCTGGCACCTCTGTTATTAGCCTGGCACCTAGCCTAGGGGAATTAGAAATGGGGGATTAACAACTTGCCCAGTGGATGACCACAAAAGGTGCTGTGTATCTTCACGTGGATCGCCATCATCTCTCACAGCTGGAATGATTGGTCTTCAAGATTCTGCAGCTGCTTCTCTCTAGTGCACAAAGGGTAAGATCTCAAAGGACAGGCAGGGTGTGACTGCATTGAGTACAAAGTATGGCATCAGCAGGCGCGGGGAAGAGCCTTATAATCTCTGTTCACACATCAATATTCAAAAGTCTGACATCAGCAGGAAGAAAGGAGAGAGCCTCAATATTTGTAAATAGTACAGAAAGAGGTAAGGAAGGGGGCGGGGGCTATCCTTCTGTTTCATGGCCATTTCCTCCCCTTTCCTTCTTTCTCTAAATAAACTATTTCTCCTACAGCTTTCATGCTTATGATGACTTCCTTTTTCCTCTTCACTTGTTGAATTCATACTCAATTCATACTCGACAGCTCAACTCAAAAGATTTCTCAGTTGGTAATGATTTTACTTCCTTGGTTTTGTACCTCTCTACTGCACTGTATATAGAGAGTATGTATTATGATAACTTGTTGATATCTTAGCCCCTTATTTATTACATTCTAAGCCCCTTGAAGGAATGGGCCATGTCATCATCTAATCTTTGTATCCTTACTAATACCATACTGCATACACAACAGGTGCTTTGTGCACTGTGTGTGTGTGTGTGTGTGTGTGTGTGTGTGTGTGTGTGTGTGTGTGTGTAGGTGGAGAGAAAGAGAAAGAGACAGACAGGGACTGAGACAGAAGATTTGGGGAGAATAAATGGTTATGAAACAGTTTTGATATTGAGTAATCTATTACCATTCCAATGCATAAATGTAGTCTCCATTAATATATTCATATGTAAAATGCATGTATATGTATTTTATATATATATTTGGGGGGGTGAGACAACTGGGGTTTAGTGACTTGCCCAGGGTTCAAATGTTACTACAGTGAAGGATAAAGTATATTATTGCTCTGTTTACCCTTGGAGGCTTTTAGTATTACTGCTAAAATATTACAAGGTTTATTTCTGGCTAGAAAGACCTTTTTTTTCCATTCACTATGCTTATAACTTTTGGATTTGCTTGATTGGTTTTTTAACTGTCACCACTCAGATTTTTCACCATGCGTTATACAACATTATACTACAATGAGTTGTTCTAACAGTTTGTGAAAAGTGGCAAATCCAGTCCCTTCCAGATGCAGTGTGTCTGCTTGTTAGAACTGTCAAGCTCAGTTTCCTGCTTATCCCCTTTTGTCCTTAGCTGTGACAAACATATATTATACAATCATTGACTAAACCAAAGATATAAACAGGTAGGCATTTTCTTAAAATACTCCTAAATACCAAGTCTATACTCATTCAAAAGACTCCAGCATTCATTTATCTATCCAATAGAAGTTGCCTAAAGTTATAAATTTGCTTTAAAAGGAAGTGCTTACTTGAGTGCTCCAAGAATGTGAATTTATTGGTATGGATACTGCCTCTATTGACCCAGTTTCTTCTTTTTTTTTTTAAGTAGTGTCATGAATTGCTGTCTTTAAAAATGTATGCACTTGACAGCAAATCTTCTGGTGATGGGTCTTGGTGAACTCATCTAGTCTGGTCTTTGAATTGGAAACATATTTGAAACCTTTTCAGCTTGGTAAGATCTTCAGGAGTTTACATATGGTGTCTTCCACAGCCTTCCCAAACAGTTATGGCACTGCCATCCCAGGATAAGATGTTAAAAGTATGGCCTCCAGGGAGTAGACAGAAATACAAATGAAGTAATTTGTTTGCAGAGGTTACTCTAAGGACTTTTGTTAATTGAAAAAGCAGAGGGGGAACCATGTGGTAGCTAAGAAACCTGAGCTTTTAATGATAAGTCAGCTTACATAAATGGATCACAGCTCTAGAGTTTGAATCAATCAATTTATCCACAAGCATTTATTAAGTGACTACTATATGCCAGGCATTACATGATATAATCAACACTAACCTCACGGCTTCCTATTGCCTCTAGGATAAAATATACATTTTATTAGTTAGCTTTTAAAGCTATTTATCACCTGTTCCAACTTATTTGCTTAGTCTCATTATATACTATTCTTATTCCTACAATCTGTGATACAATAAAACTGATCTCTTTGTTCCTTGTATACAGCACCATTGTGGTTTCATGGTGTGTTGTGGTGGCACTGTCTCAAAGAATTTAGTCAGACCACTTCTAACCCAAATACAGGCATTTATTTAGGATTGATACCTCTCAGAAGCAGGCTAGGTTCCAAGAGGAATCAGCAACTAATACAACACAGGCAAATTTATAGTATAATGATGCTGATTACACAACAGAAATCATGAATATCAAAAAGACAGGAGGGGTTTGTTAAGAGATTAGGTAATGGGATAGGAGTCCCTTCTATGGTTCCACCATCAAAGATCTTGCTCCTGCTATTTTCTGATTGGCTAGCCATTGTGGTCCTGTCTGGTCAAGATGAATAATTAGATATTGTGATCTTGGGCTAAAGGGATGATGTGATTGTGGTTGAGTACAAGAACCCACCTGTCCAAATATGTAAATTGCATCTGGGGGAATTGGCTAGCTAAGGGCAGTGACTGTATTGAGTCTGGAGGCCTGTGGTATGCATAAAGCCAGATTATGTGGTTAAATCAGGACATGCCTTCTGTTCAGTGGGGCCCATAAGAGAGTTAGAATTTTGGGGTTGGGGGCAGCTTTATTAGGATTCCTTCAGCACTCCATCTCTCATTTCTACATCTTTTCACCAGCCAGCCATCATACCTCCTTCTGGTTGTTGTTGTTCTTGAGTCTCTTCCAACTCTCCATGACCCTATTTTAGGTTTTCTTGACAAAAGAGTAGTTTGCCATTTCCTTCTCTAACAAACTTTACAGATAAGGAAACTGAGACAAACAGAATTAAGTGACTTGCCCAGGGTCACATATCTAGTAAGTGTCTGAGGTCTGATTTGTATTCAGGTCTTCCTGTCTCCTGGGTTAGCACTCTATCCACCGTGTTGGTTTGCTGGAAAGGTAATTTAAGGCCAATTTGTAAAGGGCTTTAAGACACAAACATTGGAGTTTGTGCTTTATTTTAGAAGCAACAGAGAACTCCTGAAATTACCTAAATAAAGGAATCATTGCAATAATTGAAAAGTAAATGTGTTGTTGGCCTGAAATGAAGTGGCAGATGTGAAAGTAAGCAAAAAGAGTTAGATGTGAGAGAGATCTTGGAATTAAAAACAGCAATATCTGGCAATTGATTGACTATGTGTTGTGAGAAAGAGTCAGGAGTCAAAGATAAATCCAAGATTAGGTGCTCCTAAAATCAGGATGATGTTGCCTTCAATGGAAATAGGGAGCCTGTAGACTATCTACTGTAACCCTTAAGCTTGGGGAAATTAAGTGACATGTCCATAGTTGGACCTGTATTGACAGAGGCAGGATTTGAACCCATTATCTTGACCCCAAGGTCTGCATCCTATGCAATGTAACTCCCTCTCTCTCAACATTAAGGTAGCACAGTGGGTACAGTGCCTAGAGGTCTGAGCATTGAGTCAGGAAGATCTGAATTCAAATACGGCCTCAGACACTAAATTGATAACCCTAGACTTAACCTTAACCTAATACTTAACCTCTATTTTCCTCAGTTTCCTTATCTGTAAAAAGAGAATAATAATATCACTCCACAGGGTTTTTGTGTGGATCAAATGAGATAATAATTGTAAAGTTCTTAACACAGTGCCTGGCACATAGTAAGCACTATTTAAATGTTAACTATTATTCCTATCCTCCCAAGAGCTTCTGCAGGTTGTAAAACCTCACAGGTGGTATTTGATCTGACTCCCAAGTTAGTACTCTTTTATTTTTCAGTAATGCTTAATTATTGAAATCACTTATTTATTAATTTCCATTTCAATTACTCCAGGACTCTACTGGAGCTATGATCTCACCAGTTTGAATGTTCCCTCCAACAATGCCCATTCCCCTTCTTTCATCCTTGTCTGCCCATCCTGAGTGTCTTGTTCATGGCCCCCCATAAACTTGACACAGGATATCCACCCAACATTCTGGAGGGCTTTCTTCCTTTCCCTTCACTCCTAAGGACATCAGTGGAGCTCTCAGACTCTCTATCAGAAATCCCAAGTCCTTACCACATGACCAATCTCTCTGCTGATTTTTATGCTCCGTTGATGATATGTGTTCTGGACTGGGCCTATGCATCAGGCTAGTCCCCTGGCATTTCAGGTCCTATAACTGCAAAAAATAAATAAGTTAAAATGAGATCCTCATAAGTCATTCAACAGTTAACAAAAGGAGTTTTACTTAGCTGCAATATGAGAAGGTTATGCAAGGAGGATAGTCATTCAGGACATGTTGAATTGATTGAACTGAGTGATATTCTCCTACCTGAGTCAGATAGGCAGGTAGTCTCCTAAGTATCAGAGGAATCACCTGTCTTTTAGCTTAACCATGTCACCCACTAATCCTAAATGCCCCCCTCCCCTAAATAAATCCCTATCACCTCCAGGATAAAATATCATAATCCTCTGGTGTTTGAAGTTCTTCATAACCTAGCTTCCTACACCCCACCTCTCACACACACCTTTTTCATTGATCTATTTTTTTTTCAGGGTGGCTATTACTTGTTATGGGTTGATGTTTTCTCTTTTAAAGCTATTTATTTTCCTTACACTTCTTTCCTCAAGAGGGCTCATTTCTTTTTTTTTTTTTTTTTTTTTTTTTTTTGCTCTTTGGAGGGCAATTGGAGTTAAGTAAGTTGCCCAAGGTCACACGGCTAGGTTTCTGTTTGTGTGTGCATTAAGTGTCTGAGGCTGGATCCGAACTCAGGTCCTTCTGGCTCCAGGGCCAATGCTCTACTCACTGCACCACCTAGCCGCTCCCTGGCTCATTTCATTTTTATTTTAATATTTTGCTTCAGTTCTCCTTGTGGGAGATTCGTTGTTTTTTCTTTTGATTTTTCTGTTTTTAGTTTGTATGTTGTTACTCTCTCCTTCTTTGGGTGTGACTATGTCTAACTTTGAAGTATTTTTTTTTATTAAACATTTTTTTGGATTATTCATCTCTTCAATGTTAGTTACTGAATTGAGGCTTTGTGTCATGGCTAGGCTATAGCTTCTGCTGAATTTTGGAATGAGGTAGTCAGTCCTGCTAGCTCTTCCCTGGGTCACTTGGGTTCTTGGGATGATTTTGTCCTTCCAGATTTAAGCCATCTTGGATTTTGGAAAGTCAGAGCCCTAGATCTTCATAGACTTCTATGGAATCTTAGCACATGCTGTTAAATACCTCAGTTCTAAGCTATCCCAGTCTGAGCCACAATCACATTAGTGCCTTCTTTCTCCATACTGGTTGCTGCTATTCCCAAGTGCTTTCAAGGGATTTGGATTTACAACTGCTCTGAGGTTTTCTTGAGGGAACCATCTCCTCTTGTTGCTTCCGAAGAGAGATCCCTATGAGAATGAACAGGTTTTTATTCTTTTTCTGTTTGAACTGAGAGGTTGTGGCTTGTTTGAGTGAGTTCATATTAGCTTCCCTGGCTACCACATTTCCTATTTTCCTATTTCCTGTGATAATGGCTGACTTTGTGCACAGTTGTGGGTAGGAAGAAGCTACTTGCTGTAGTTTATTATGTATTTCTCAATCATTATTTCATGTAGTGAATTTCAGGTTTTTGTTTTAGTAGCTATGTAGGAGCTGCTTCTGTTTAGGCCGCCCTGTTGGCGAAAGTCTGGCATTAATTTCTTTTGCTTTGTCTTTGCTCCCTAACAAACCCTGAGGTAAAACTCAGTTAATTCAAAATTGTATTCAGTTGGGTTATGGGTCATAAAGGTTTTACTGCCATCATCTTCATTTTATGCATAGGGAAACTATATTGTTGAAAAAGAATTCACCAATAGAAGAGAATTAAGTATGCAGTCCCTACAATCCTGGAACCCAGATAAGGGCTTCTCATTAAACTGCCCCATCTTAAACACGGATCTTTATGTAACTGATCTCAGCGATGCAGAAAGAGGAAAAGGAAGTAATTCAGTGTGGTCTAGATTGAAAATTAAATATGCTTTCCCTATGGAGTCTTTTAGGAATTCCTGCAGTATCTTGCTAACAAAAATCACCTGATAACCTCATCCTTTTATCTCCTTTTCATTTGTTCGTTTTGTTTTACTTTTAGAAATAAATGTAAGTTAAACCTTTATTTTGCTGTCTTATACTTAATGATTTTCCAAAGTGCTTTCTTTTGTGTAATTGAAAGAAAGAACTTCTTCAGATAGATAAATTTTCAGTCCCTTCCTTTTTTTCTTTCTTCCTTTCTCTCTTTCTCTTTCTTTCTCTCTTTCCTCTTTCTTTATCTTTCTTTCTATTTTGTCTATTCTATTCTTTTGTTCTTAACTGTTTTTCCTTATTACTTTTTTTCTTAACCTAGCCTTTCTTTGTTTTTTTTTTCATTCTTCTTTATGTAACTATGTGTGATTTCTTTCTCATTTCATCTCAGTTATGCGACTTTGTTATCACAGTTAAGCAATTTGGTTGATGTTTTTGTCATTCATTTGACCTAAATAGTATTTGCCACTTACTTTGGAGACAGTCATTATCTGTTTGCCTTAATCCCTCTACACATGTACCAAAATAATCTAACTCAATTCAAGATCTGTCCAGGTCATTCTTCTACTCAAAAACCCTTCAGCAACTCCCTGTTTCTCCCAGGATAAAATATAGTCTCTCTCCAGCCTACTTTTCCAGACTTATTTCACTTTCTAGAATGGTACATCCTTACTTACCTATCCTATTGACTATTTCTTGAACTTTGCATTCAATCTCCCATCTCTGAGATTTCACATAGACTATCCCTCTTGCTTACAATATATTTTCCCCTTGTACTTTCCTTTTTTATTCCTTAATTTCTTTCAAAGTTAAGCTCAGGTTTTTCTTCTCTCTGGAAGATTTTTTTAACCTCCATGACTCTAAATGCTCCCTCCCTCCAAATATTATTTTGTAGTTTATTTATAGGTCTGGCATACCCCCTCCCAGTAGAATGCATGCTCCTTGAGGGCAGGGACATTTTTTCATTTGTTTGTGTTTATCCTTGAATCCCTAGTGCCTAGTTCTGTCCCTTGCTCATAATAGATGCTTAATAAAGTGTTGAACAGAATAAATTCACAGCAAACAGATTGGTTGTATTAAACTCAAGGAAAGCATAGGCCTAGTTGTCATTTTGATTAAGTTTCTTATTAGCAAATCATAAGATCAAAGATTTATAGTCTAGGGAAAGGAAATTAAGGTAAATCAAGTGATGTTAAGTGACATCCAAAGTCAACCCAGGTAGCAGAAACAAAATTTGAACCTAGGTCCTGTGACTCCAAAGCTGTTATTCTTTCTACCATGATGCCTCACAAAACAGGTGAATAATGCCACTTTTTTTAACCTCAAGTAGGAGACCTATGTACTTTAATGCTGGGATTGATATGGCTTTAAAATATACCTAGCTTTTACCACTTCAAAATGGGACCCCTCAGGTCAGTGCTAGTGACATTTGACTTCATCATGCCTTTATAGCTCTAATTGACCACCAGAGAGGAATGGTTTCATCTGCCTGGAGCAAGGTTCTCTTCAGTGGTCCTTTCTATTTGCAGTGTTCTGAAAGCAATGCTAATGTGGGGTAAGGCCTGGGAATGTTTTCTAACCTGCTACAGCACTGTGGAAGGAATTGTCTCTTCAGAACTCAGCAAGGCCAGTATTAATGTTTTCTTTGACTCTGGTGACCAGATTCTCTCAACAAAGATGATGCCAAACAATTTTCTGATCTGTATGAAAACATAGGTAAGCACCCTCTGGCCAGTGCTGGTGTACTTTCACCTTGAAACTGTTATGAATGCAGTGGGGGAAAAGGCAGGCCACTCTCAGACAAACATGACAAAAGGTTCAAAGCAATTGATTTAGTTCAATAAGGATGTACAATGGACTCCTGCCTTTCTCATACCTTCCATATAGACCTAAGGTTTTGGTCCCATGTTCATTTCCCTACTCTTTATCTGTTTCTTCAGAGGGAATACTGATCTGTTTGGATTTTTTTTTTTTGCTCAACATTTCAGGAGTCTAGGCTGAAAGCAGGGGTCAAGGGGCTATCATTAGTTGGTGAACCCAAACAAAACACATGTGACCTCTTGTCTTGCTAAAGAATCCATAGAGGCATTGTCTAAGGATGTACACTTATTTCTAGAGGTGGAGAAGTGGAAGAAGGACTTAAATGACAAGACCTTAAATGTGACCAATGTAAGCCATTTCTAATCTAAAATAGACTTTCCATTTGTAATTATTCCACTAGAATGTAAGCACTTTGAGTTCAGGAAGTATTTGATTTTTCTTTTCTTTGTATTCCATCCACAATGCCTATAGCACGGTAGAGCCTTAATAACTATTTGCTGATTGACTGGCGTGAGGTATTTGGGTATCAGAAGACATGCTTTCCTCCATTCAGAATGGTCCTATGAATAACACAGCCATAGAAATATGATCTACCTCACAGCTCTGTGGAAAGTTCCCTAGGTGTAGAAGCAATAGACATGATTTCAGTCCCAGCTTTCATTTACTCGTAGTAGTAGCATATGGGACTTCTCTGAACCTCATTTTACTCCATCAAAAAAGGAAGATAGGGGCAGCTAGGTGGTACAGTGAATAGAGCACCGGCCCTGGAGTCGGGAGGACCTGAGTTCAAATCCGGCCTCGGACACTTAACACAAAACTAGCCATGTGACCTTGGGCAAGTCACATAACCCCAGTTGCCCTGCCTTCACCACTCCATAAATAAATAAAGAGATAGACAAATAAAAGGAAGATAATATTTCTACTACCTAACCCCCTAGGGAAAACTATTTCTGAACCTTAAAATGTTATATAAATATAAATTAGTATTTACATTAAAAAACTAGTAGTTGTACTTTGATATCTTTAAGCCTGATAGCAAAATACAACTTTGGAAGAATAATAAGAACTCTTTATCTCTCTTTTCATTTGTCTCCTACCATTTTTTTTTTTCTTTTTTGGAGGGGTGGGGAGGAAGGCAGGGCAATTGGAGTTAAGTGACTTGCCCAAGGTCACATGGCTAGTAAGTGTTAAGTGTCTGATGCTACATTTGAACTCAGGCCCTCCTGACTTCAGGGCCAGCATTCTATTCACTGCTCTACCTAGCCACCCCATTTTGAGTTCTTAAGCATGTAGAAATAATATTTATTATTCACCCAAAAGGGACTGTAAATACCCTTTGGCCCAATCTATTCAGTTTTGTAGATGAGGAAATAAATAATGAGAGAAATCAGTTGACTCGCACAAGGTCACGCAACTACTAAACAGTAAATGTGGGATAAAATGTTCACTATTTGAAAAGATCTAGGGGAGATGTGACATTGATGAAAATAAATCACTGTCTTCACAACTCAATATAGTTATAAAGGAGAGATTTCATGCAGGCCAGGTCCCTTACTAGATCCTCATCTTATGCAGAATTCCTTGGGATGAAGTTACATGCACATAGACTCCAAAACACCAATGTTCTGCATGCCATTTAGAAGTCTGGAAGTGATTAATTTTTCAAGTTCTTTTGGTGCACAATTTCTACTGGCCAAGCAATGTCTCTATATTCTTGCCGTCTCGTTTCTATCTCATTTTCTCTGTGTTTCAGTCTATCTTCTCTCTCCCTTCCTTCTCCCACCCATCCCTCACCATACTTTTTTTTTCCTCCCAATTTGCCATACTGTGGAATGTTCAGTGAATACACAGCTAGATGGCACAGTGGATAAAGCACTGGGTTTGGAGTCAAGGAAACCTGAGTATAAAAGCAGGCTCAGACCCTAGGTGTATGGTCTTGGACTTGTCACTCAACCTCAGTTTCCTCAGCTGTAAAACGGGGGGAGGGGAGAGGCAGGTCATAATATTTTCTATCTCCCAGCATTGTTTGGGAAATGATTGAGATGTTAAATAAGATAATATTTGTAAAGCATGTAGTTTAGTGCCTGGCACATAGTAGGTATATATAAATGCTAGCTACCATTATTATTTCAGTTATTATTATTGTTGACATTATTATTAATAGATATTGCAGCATCCCCAACCCTTCAATTTTTCTTTCATGCAGAATTCAGGAAAGCTAGGTGCATTAAATATTATTTCAGAACTTGGTTACTTCCTAACTTTCCAGTGTTCTTGCACATTTCTCCAATTCCCTCCCTTACATACTTTTTTCTTTTGCTTTTTGGAGGGCAATTGGGGTTAAGTGACTTGCCCAAGGTCACATGGCTAGTTTTTGTGTTAAATGTCTAAGGCCAGATTTGAAGTTAGGTCCCCCTGACTCCAGGGCCAGTGCTCTATTCACTGCACCACCTAGCCACCCCCTTACATTCTCTTGCAAAGTGGTAACACTGGCTTCCTTGCTACTACTTGCATAAGCTGCTTCATATCCTAACACTGCACATTTTTACTGGCTGTTCTACATGTCTAGAATTCTGTCCTTCCTCATCTCTCCTTCCTTGTTTCCTTCAAGTCTCAGTTAAATCTTATCTTACCCTTTGCAAAATCTCTAAGCCTTTCTCAGTCCTCCTAAATGTTATTGCCTTCCCTCTTTGATAATTTAATTTAATTTGAAAGTAAACATTTATTAAATGCCTACTGTGGCCAGGGACTATGCTAAGCCCTGGGGATACAATTAAGAAAAAGAAAGACCTTATCAACCCTCAGAGAATTTATAATCTGATGGGGAGGTAATACACAAAAGGAGGCAGGAAATGAGGGCAGAGAAGGATACCAAAGGGCATCTTGTTCCATGGACTTGAAACCAGTCAGAGCAGCAGATAGAAAGCAGAGTGAGCTTAAAGCCAGTTTCTATCCTTTATAAAGGAAATGGGGAGGAGTTTGGTACTTCACCCTGTAGACCTCCAATAAGAGGGGAGATGATGTCAGAGCTGGAGAGAGATGCCTAATGATGCTGGGTTTTACAGTTTTCTGTATGTCTTCTTGCCACAGTATACGGTAAACTCCTTGAAAGCAGGGCTTTAAAAAAATTGGCCTTTATATCTCCAGAAAATAGCACAGGTCTTGGCACATAGCTGATAGTTCATCAATTCTTGTTGATTTGGCCTTAATGTTTAAAATCTCTTCAGGGGGCGGCTAGGTGGCGCAGTGAGTAGAGCGTCAGCCCTGGAGTCAGAAGGACCTGAGTTCGGATCCGGTCTCAGACACTTACAAACAAAAACCTAGCCGTGTGACCTTGGGCAAGTTACTTAACCCCAATTGCCCTCCAAAAAGCAAAAAAAAAAAAAAAAGAAAATCTCTTCAGGGTGAGTCCTTTACTCCAAGCTGAAAAAGAAAATAGAAGGCAGCCCTTGGAATCAGTTAGACCTAGATTCAAGACCTTTTGTTGCTATTGTTCACTTGTTTCAATTCTGACTCTTCCTGACCCCATTTGGTATTTCCTTGGCAAAAAATTCCATCTCCAGCTCATTTTACTGATGAGGAAACTGAGGGAAAAAATGGTTAAATGACTTGCCCAAGGTGACACACTAGTAAGTGTCTGAGATCATATTTGAACTCAGATCTTGCTGACTCTAGACCTGGCACTCTAACCACTGTGCCACCTGACCGTTCCAGATTCAAGACCTACCTCTGACACATACTGGCTAAACAATCCTGGACAAATTACCCTCCCAGTACTCCTATAACAGAAGGTATTCATCTGCATTGTCAAAAAAAAATATATTTCTTAGGAATTCCTTACCTCAATACTATCTGAAGAGTAGTCTTAATTTTTGTGTTATTTAGTCAACTCTATCAATACATCTCTAACCTGGTAACTTACTGTACTTCAAGAACTGTTATGGCTGAAAAAATTTTTTTCTCCCCTGCAGTCAACCTGGGGATGAGCATCTCTGAAATTTTCTGCAGGTAGTCCTGCAGAAGGGCTTTACAAAGGCTTTACAAAGCTGGGCAGGACCTGCTGAAGCTTGAGCTTTACTGGCATAGCTTTTGAGACCCCATGGTCACCTTCATACCCCAATGAGGAAGCAAAACAGGATGACACTGGATAACACTAGTGTGGCTTCTGTAGGAAAGAGAGAGACAGACTCACAAACTCTCTAGGAGTTTGTGGGTACTACATATATTTGTATATGAAGCAGCAGGGGATTGGAGAAAGCTACAGAAGAAGAGAGAGAAACTCTAGGAAACAGCATTGGATAAGCCAGCTGGGACCTCATGCATTGCCGTTTTATTATATTTTACTTTTTGATATTTGGAGGGCAATTGGGGTTAAGTGACTTGTCCAAAGTCACATGGCTAGTAAGTGTTAAGTGTCTGAGGCAGGATCTGAACTCAGGTCCTCCTGACTCCAGGACCATTGCTCTATTCATTGTGCCAGCTAGCCGCCCCTAATGCATTGCCATTTTATAGCTGTGACATGGCAGCCCCCAAATCTAATGTGATATAGACTGTATTGAGAGACAAAATAGAAAAGCAATGTGGCATAGTGAATGGACAGATGGCAGGAAGGTCAGGAAGTCTTGTGTTTGAGTCCTGATGACATAATACTGACTATGTCACCCTGGGTAAGTCACTTAATTTCATAAGACCACAGAAAACTGTTATAAATTGCAGAATAATTACCATTATTTACTGGTAGAATTTTCCAGCTGGTTGTTTTTTTTTCTTTATTTAAATTTGTGGATAAATATGTTTTTATTATTATTTTCTAATGTATTTATTCTAAAAATTCTTTAATTTTAAAATTTGAGTTTCAGATTCTTTCCACCCTTTCCATCCCTCCCCCACCCACTGAGAAGGTAGACAGCAGAATATCAATTATAAATGTGAAATCATGCAAAATATAGTTCCATAGCCATATCACAAAGCATAGCAAAAAATAAAGTAAGAAAATTATATTTTAATTTGTACTCAGAGTTCATCAATTTCCTCTTGGGAGGTAGATAATACTTTTTCATCATGAGTCCTTTTGAATTTTCTTGGATTGGTGCATTGGTCAAAATAGTAAACTCTTCCACAATTGATCATCATTACGACATTACTGTTACTGTGCACAATGATATCCCAGTTCTTACTTCACTTTACATTGGTTCATATAGGTCTTGACATTTTTTTCTGAAGCTATGTCCTTCATTATTTCTTTTTTTAAAAAAGCAATTGGGGTTAAGTAACTTGCTCAAGTCATTATTTGTGTGTGGGTGCTCATTTTCTGAGACCGGATTCGATCTCGGGTCATCCCAACTCAGAGGTCGGTGCTCTTACTCACTGCACCACCTAGCCACCCCCTTCATTATTTCTTGTACCACAATAAGACCTGGCACAACTGTATACCACAGCTTGTTTAGCCATTCCCCAATTGATAAGCATCTCCTGAATTCCCCATTCTTTGCCACCACAAAAGAGCTGCTATAAATATTTTTGTACTTGTACATCCTTTCCCTTTTTCTTTGATCTCTTTGGGATACAAATCTCATAGTGCTATCATCGGAGTAAAGGGTATGTAAGGTTTTATAGTCCTTTGGATATTTTTCTATATTGTTCTCCAGAATTGTTAGACCAGTTCACTACTCCACCAACAATTTATTGATTTATCTATTTTCCCTCATCTCCTCCAGCATTTGTCATTTCAGATAGGTATGAGGTGGTACCTCAGAGTTGTTTAAATTTATCTAATCAATAGCGTTTGAACATTTTTTCATATGATCTTCTGAAAACTGCCTATTCACATCCTTTGCTCATTTATCAGCTGGGGAATAGCTCATATTGTTTTTTTTAATAAATCAGACTCGCTTCCATATATAGTTATGAAATGAGGCCTCTACCAAAGAAACTTCCTGTATTTTTTTAAAATACTACTTCATTGTTTTTTTTGTTTTTTGTTTTTTGTTTTTTTAACAAATGCTTTATTAACTTCTGGTTTACATCATTCATTTCCGCCAGATTTTGAGTTACAATTTTTCCCCATTTTTCCCCTACCCACCATCCCAGAATAGCAGTCCAACAAGTTATCCCCTCATCCAATCTGCTCTCTCCCATATCTTCTCCCATACCCCCATTCGACTTTTCCATTAGAGCGAGGTGAATCTTTGTGCCCCAATGCCTGCACATTTTATCTCCCAATTACATGCAAAATGGTATTAATAATAGTATTTATATATTTGAAACATTTAATTTTAAGGCCTCAAATTTCAGATCCATCCCCTTCCTCCCTTGTCACCCATTCCCTCTGGGAAGATAAGTAATTCAGTATGTGCTGTACATGTATAGCTATGCAAAACATTACCATAGTAATACTACTTTTGTTAATGGTGCTTTTTATCAAAATGTAGTTTTCCTGATTATTTCTTTTAATTAGGTTTTTTGTTTTGCTTTTGCTTTGTCTGAGATTGTGATTGTTAACTGACTTATTTACTTGGAATGAAGCATAAAAGGTTCTGCTCCAGTCCTTTACTTTAACTCTGAATCTTTCTGTTTCAAGTGTATCTCAAGTGTTTCAAGGGTATGCAACATACTGATGGACTCTGGTTTCTGATTCACTCTGCTATCCTCTTCCATTTTATGGGTTAGCTTATCCCATTCACATTCACAATTATGGTTATCAACATTATATATGATGGAGGGAACTCCATCCCACTTCCCTTTGCTTATCCTTCTCTCTCTTTTTTATCCTGTCTCTCCTCAAAAGTCTATTTTGCTTTGGATCACTGTCTTTCTTAATCCATCATCCCCCTTCCCCTTCCCCTCCTATTTCCCTATCAGGTAAGTTATATTTTAGTTGAGTGTCTATATAGTCTTCCCTCTTTGTACTAATTATGATGAAAGGTTGAAGCATTGCTTGTACTCCCCTTATTTTCCACCCTGCTTAAAAACGACAACAAAAAGAACCCTCTTCCCTGTGTACTTCCTTTAAGTGAGAAAATTTTCCCTTTCTCCCAATGTATCCCTCTTTCTCAACCCTACATTGTTTTTGGAGGGGGAACTCATCCCAACATAATGGATTCATACTTGTGCCCTTTATTTATCTAGACTCCTTCTGGGGCAGCTAGGTGTTGACAGTGAATAGATCACCAGCCCTGAAGTCAGGAGAACCTGAGTCCAAATCTGGTCTCAGACATGTGACACTTAACTAACTGTGTGATCTTGGGCAAGTCACTTAACCCTAATTGCCTTGCCTTCCCCCCTAAAAAAAAAGACTCCTAACTGCCCTAATAATGCAAAGTTCTTAGGAGTTACATGTGTTATCTTCACATAGAGGAATGTAAACATTTTAATTTTATTAAGTCCCTTATGATTACTCTTTTATGTTTAACTTTTTATGATTCTCATGAGTTTTCTTTGTGAACATCAAATTTTCTATTCACTTATGGTCTTTTCATCTGGAATACTTGCAAGTTCTCTATTTCATTAAATATCCATTTTTACCCCTGAAGAAATTGTACTCAGTTTTTCTGGGTAGGTGATTCTTGATTGTAATCCTAGCTCCTTTGCCTTCTGGAAGATCATATCCCAAGTGCTCAGGTCCTTTAACATGAAAGCCTCTAAATTTTGTGTCATCCTCCCTGTGGCTCCATGATGTTTAAATTGTTTCTTTCTGCATGCTTGCAACATTTTTAACTTGACCTGAGAATTCTTAAATTTGGCTATAATATTTCTGGGAGTTTGCATTTTGGGATCTCTTTCAGAAAGTGATCAGTGAATTCTTTAAATTTCCTGTTTTTACCCTCTGGATCTAAGATATTGGGGCAGTTTCCCTTTATAATTTATTGAAATATGATTCAAGACTCTTTTATTTTTTTTCATGGCTTTCAGGTAGTTCAGTAATTCTTAAATTATCTGTTCTTGATCAGTTTTCCAATGAGCTTTTTGACATTTTCTTTTTTTTTTTCATTCTTTCAACTGTGCTTAATTGCTTTTTGATGTCTTATGGAATTATTAGCTTCCATATGCCCAATTCTAATTTTTAAGGAACTATTTTCTTCAGTGAGCTTTGTACTTCCTTTTCCATTTTGCCTATTTTTCTTTTAAAGGGGTTCTTTTTGGGGCGGCTAGGTGGCACAGTGAGTAAGAGCACCGGCCTCAGAGTTGGGATGACCCGAGATTGAATCCGGCCTCAGAAAATGAGCACCCACACATAAATAATGACTAGCCGTGTAACCTTGAGCAAGTTACTTAACCCCAATTGCTTAAAAAAAAAGGGGGTTCTTTTATTCAGTGATGTTTGTGCCTCTTTGTCCATTAGACCAATTTTTGCTGGTTTTGAGTTCAATTAACATTTTTCTTTAAGGCTTTGCTTGTAACTGTTTTTAAATCACTTTCTTCTTTTAAGTTTTTATCTTTGTCTTCTCTACTACCATAGTAACTATTTATGGTCAAGTGCTTTTTGTTGTTGTTGATGTTTGTTCATTTCCCCTAACCTATATACATACATACATACATACATACATACATACATACATACATACATACATACATACATATATATATATATATATATATATATTTCTTTTTTTACTTTGTACTCTTCCAAAATTGGGCTCTGCTCACATGAGGATGGGGAGGCAATTTGCCAAGCCTCAGGCATTTTGGATTGCTGTTTTCAGAGCTGGTTCTTGGGGATCTGAAAGTTTTTAGTGTTTCCAAGGTGATGCTATCCTGATAGGTGTTATCTCCTGGTCTGCATTCTGCTCTTTACTGAGGAAGGGTCCCTATTCCTCTGCTACCACAAGTAATAGTGTTCTTTTTGACCCTTGGATTACAATCAGGTCCCCCGTTCATCTGCAGCTTCAAGTGCTACCACTTCTCTTGGTCTTGGAACTATGACCAGGGCCCTTACTCCCTGCTAACTGACTACCAGCCTTCCTTTCTGTCCTGGAACTGCGGTCCAGAACTGCTTATAGACCATAGAGTTGCCAGTCAGAACCAATTTTACCCAGTGCCAACAAAAAGTCCCCTGTAATTTTTTCTCACCAGTTTTCTAACCTCCTTACCATCTCTGGACTGACATAAAAATCTGTTGCTGCTGCTGCTGGAGCCACCTTGAAGACTACCACACTCTAGGCCTGTGCCTACTCTAGTGTTAAAACCTCTCCAACAAACCTTCCAAGCTGACTTAGTCTGGAAAAATGTCTCTTTTAGGCTTTTTTCCAAACTCTTCTGCTCCAAAATTTGATTTGATGCATTATTTTAAGGTTGTTTGAAGAAGAACATTGGGAAACTTCAGCTAAGTTCCAGCCTATGTGCCACTTTCTTGGCTCCTAACACACCACCCCCCTCCATTGTTCTCTACATCAGTGCAGACATATCTCTGGTTAAAATTGCAAAGAGAAAGAGACAGAGAAAGAGACAGAGAGATTAATTCAATAGTCCTTTCTTGTTCTGCTCTGGTAAAACCATAAATGGAATACTCTGCTCTTTTTATATAAAATTTTAGGAACTATGTAGATAAGCTATAGATTCACATGAGAATGACCAGGAATGGTAAAGGGACTTAGATGCCATGAATATTTAAAGGAACTGGGTATGTTTAGTCTGAAGAAAAGACTTGGGGGATATGGTTGCTATCCTCAAGTATTTTAGGGACCGTTACATGAAAGAGGGTTAAGGTAGATTTCTCTGTTGGACTTCAGAGTATGGAAGTAACAGAGGTATTAATTAAAACCTGATGTCAAAGAAAATTTGGTAACTATTAGTGCTTCTCCAAGATGGAATAGTTTTCTGTGGGATCTAGAGAATGGTTTTCCCTCACTTGAACATCTCAAGCAAAGGCTGGGTGGCCACTTATTGAGGACTCAATACCCTCTGAGGTCTCCTTCAAGTCTGAGATACTATTATTCTCAAAGTATAGTACAGGATTGGCAGGGATGGAGAAAGTGCAGGATTTGGTCATTTGGAAATCACTAAGGGTGTGATGCTACTACCAGTAAATTAGTATAAACTGTGCAAAACATTAGGGACAATATTTGATGGTCACAGGATATGAACATGCAGTTTTTCAGATGAAGAAAATAAAGTGATCTATAATCACATAAAAATACTCTAAATCACTATCAATTAGAGAAATGCAAATTAAGAAACTCTGAGTTGCCACCTCCTGCATGTCAGATTGCTAATATAGCAGAAAGGGAAAATAATAAATGTTGGAAAAGATGTGGGAAAATTGAAACACTAATGCATTGTGGAATTGTGACCTGCTCCAACTATTCTGGAAGACAATTTAGAACTATGCTCAAAGGGCATACAAACTACATACTCTTTGATCCAGCAATTCCACAATACTGTCTATATCCCAAAAAAGATCATAAAAAAAGGAAAAGGACCCACACATAAAAAAATATTTGTAACAGCTCTTTTTGTGGTGGACAAGAACTGGAAATTGAGGAGATGTCCATCAATTTGGGAATGACTGAACAAGTTGTGGTATATGAATGTAATGGAATACCATTTTGCTATAAGAAATGTGAGCAGTCAGATTTCAGAAAAACCTGGAAAGACTTACATGAACTGATGCTTAATGAAGTAAGCAAAACCAGAAGAACATTGTATCCAGCAACAACATGTACAATGATTAACTGTGATATA
This sequence comes from Gymnobelideus leadbeateri, assembly GCA_011680675.1. Lineage (NCBI taxonomy): Eukaryota > Metazoa > Chordata > Mammalia > Diprotodontia > Petauridae > Gymnobelideus > Gymnobelideus leadbeateri. Next base: position 48,364 of record WOXC01010828.1, read on the forward strand.
CTTAGATCTTCTCAGCAATACAATGATCCAAAGACAATTCCAAAAGAATTAACATGGAAAATGATAACCACATCCAGAGAAAGAACTATGGAGTCTGAATGTAGATCAAAGCATACTTTTTTCACTTTTGTTGTTGTTTTTTTCTTTTTTTCTTTTTCATTGTTTTCCCCCTTTGTTCTGATTCTTCTTTCATAATATGACTAATGTGGAAATCTAACACGATGGTACATGTATAATCTATGTCAGATTGCTTACTGTCTTGGGGAAGGGCAAAGGGAAGGGGGGAGGGAGTGAGAATTTGAAACTCAAAATTTTACAAAGATAATATTTAAATTATTGTGTTTTGGTGTGCTTATTTAAAGTCACATTAACATGCATATTGTTTTATAATAATACCTTATTGTGGCAGTCTAAATGGTTAGATTAAAATGTATGTCAGCTTCACATTTTCAGGAGATGTGTGACTTTGAGCAAAATTATCTTACCTTTATTTTTTGTAATTGATGAGTTGGAAGTGATCTCCAAGGTACTTTCCAGTTCTTATCCTCTGTTGCTCTATTGTCTAAGGCACAGGTGGTGAATTAATTACCCTAGAGTTTTCATTTCCTTTCTTTTGACACTGGCATATGTGAGAAAATAGGGAAGGTTTCAAACTATGTCATCAAGGATATAGCTGCTGTTGACCCCTTGACAGTCTTCCTCACCAAACCTTAGGCAACTCACAACACTAAGGAGCACATAACATTTCCCCAGGGACACAAACAACATGAAAGAAAACAGATATAGATACACAACAAAAACCATAGGGGTATATCTGACTTCTTCAGGCAAAGTAGGATAACTGAACAGGAATAAGTACAAATTGCTTTCTGGAGTGGCTGGGCCAGTTCACAACTCCAACAAACAGTTCACTAGAGCACCTGTTTTGCCATGGTCCTTCCAACATTCACCATCATTCTATGTCATCTTTGCACTCTGATAAGTGCAAGGTACAACCTCAGAGTTGCTTCCATTTGCATTTCTATCATTATTAGTGATTTAGAGCATTTTTTTCTTAATGAGTATTAACAGTTTGGATTTCTTCCTTTGAAAACTGCCCATTCACATTCTTTTTTTTTTTTTTTTTGCTTTTTGGAGGGCAATTGGGGTTAAGTGACTTGCCCAAGGTCACACAGCTAGTTTTTGTGTTAAGTATCTGAGGTCGGATTTGAACTCAGGTGCTCCTGAGGGCCGGTGCTCTATGCACTGTGCCACCTAGCCACTCTGATTCACATTCTTTAAACATTATCAGTTTCAATTCAAAGCAAAATTGTGTAATGATAACAGCCTATCTTCACCAAACTCATTCCCAACACATTTAATAACATAAAAATAAAGTATGAAACCAGGCAATACAATTGTGAGTGATCACTGGCATTCACAGAACTTGGATGAGCAAGTCAATTTCAAATTTTATCTGCTTTTCACTGAGTCTTTCTTCAAAGAAAAAAGTTGTCACATAATTTAACCTAGAGGGTAGTTTTTACATTTTACTGTAATATTAGAAAATGGAATTCCTCTGTGTCCTAATTGAAGAACAAAAATGATGAGAAAACATTAGACTTCAAGTGAAGGTTCCAAAAGTAAATTAAGGTACATAAAGTATTGTCAGAGTCTCATGAGGGAATTAAAGCATTTCTATGAACACAATGCAGTGTCTCCTTGAAGGAAAGTATTATATTTCCTTTTTAAAAATGTTTTTTGGGGGCGGCTAGGTGTCGCAGTGAGTAGAGCGCTGGCCCTGGAGTCAGAAGGACCTGAGTTCGGATCCTGCCTCAGACACTTAACGCACACACAAACAGAAACCTAGCCGTGTGACCTTGGGCAAGTTACTTAACCCCAATTGCCCTCCAGAAAGCAAAAAAAAAAAATGCTTTTTGGTAGAATAAATAAAGGTTTTTGGTTGTTGGGCAATAGATGGGTTATTTTTGTTTATATTAGAAGGCAAATTTTCGTTTAGCTTAAACTTTAGAATTCTTTGCCAGAAAAACAAACATAAATTATGTTTGAGCTATGTTGTATGATCTCTGGCATCATTCCTCTGCCCTTTGAAGTCTATTCACATAATACCATATTTTGCTGCACTATTTCTGCCAATGACTTAGTAGGGATAAAATAAAGGTATTATTTCTTTTATGTGACGCTTCACTTTCCACTCTCTTGTATTAAATGAACCCTGATTTACTTAATCACAAAAACAAATTTCTCTATATACATTAGTTCAATGGATTTTTATTAGTTTGTAAATATTTGTTGAACAATTTATTTGCTTTGTAACCATAATTTTGATATTGATCAATTGAAATTTTTCTCTATGATGCTAATTAACTTATTTTTTAAGTTGCATTAAAATGTAAAATCATCTGAGAAACATATATATGTATATAGAAAAACATATACATATATATGTATGTGTGTGTATCTTTCCTAAAGCTAATTATAGGTGCTTAAAACCATTCCCTTCCATTTTCTATATTGCCTTCCTACCTCAAATACTATCCAATTTCAGTTTCTTTAAGCTATTTTTTTCCTCTCAGCTGCCATATCCCCCTCTACATAAAAATGTATATAGATCTTTTCTACCTACAAAACAACCTTTAATTGCCCTTCCTACTAGCTCTAACTACATTCCCATTTGTCTCCTTCCTTTCCCTGTTATATTTCTCAACCATGTGGTTTTCATCCACTGTCCCTAATTCCCTCATCATCCCATTACTCTTTTACCACTCCTCACCACACCTTAATTTCCTGCAGTCTGGATTCCTTTCTTTCCACTCTACTAAAATTGGACTCTTAGGAATCCTCAGTGACTTCCTAATGGACAAATCTAATGCTCTTTCCCCTTCTCCTCATCTTCCTTGAACTTGCTGTTCAACTCCTCAAAATAGTTTCCTTTTGTTTCTTGATACTATACTGGCCTCATTGAGTTATTTAAGTCTCTTTGGCTTCTCTTTTGTCTCTGACCCACTAAATGTGGACATCTCTCAAAGTTCATTTCTGGCCATATCTTCATTATCTCTAAGTTCTAGGATCTTAATCACCCCATAACTTCAGTTCCTACTCTTACCCCCTTCCTCAATTATGAAACCATAATCAAATCAACTCTGCCATTCTTCTTGTATAGAATTTATTCCTGTAATCCCAATGGCACCACTCAGCATATCTCTAACTCTCTAGATGAATGGATCTTACTCATTCTACCACTGATGTGTTATTTAGGTGGGTTTCTTGACTGATTTTTCTCTGCTTGCCTCTCTCTGTCTGCCTCTCTGTTTCCATGTCTGTGTTTCTGTCTCTCTATCTCCCTGTCTTCCCCCTCCAGTACTCTGGCAACATATTTAAGTTGTAGAAAAATCTCTCCTTCCTGGAGACAGTCTCCTCTCAACTATCTTGTTTCAATGAAATTTCAAATAAAAACACAGAAACTAAAGTAGCCTGTGGCTCAAACTATTTATAGAAACAAAATAAATACTTAAAATAAAGAAATACAAACAGACTTTTCAGATGTAAAGATTTCAGATTTCTGTAAGGAACCTCAAGAAATAAAAGGAAGTAAATAGGATGCTTAACTTGAGGTCTGGAGGGATATCAGCAACAAAACTTCTGATTGAACTTTAATCTAGCCCATGGACCAAGATGCCTTGCTCTGAGTCCTGGCCCCTTACTTTGGAGAAGATGCATCTGCCCATGTTTCATGCTCCTGGCCTCCTCCTCCTCCTCCCCACTGCCCTGCTTTTTTCAGCCTCTTTCTCTGATTGGATCTGTGAAAGACAGAGTGTGTTACAGAAATTTTCCTGTACATTGATTCTAATTTTCTCTCTCTCTACATCTTCATTCATTTCTTTTAGTTCTGATCTTTGGGATCAAGCCAAGAAGTCTAATGCTTCTTCCATAAGACAATCCTTCAAATCCTTGATGACAATGATCATGATGCCCTCACCCTTCAAGTCTTTTCTCCAACAGTAAACATATCTGTTTTCATCAACTGATCTGCTTTTGCCATAGTGTTGAGGACCTTCTAAGTCCTGATTACCATCCTCAGAATGTTCTCCAGCTTGTTAGTGACTCTTCAGTTAGTTACAACTGAACACCACGTTGAAAATATTGCCGGGGGCGGCTAGGTGGCGCAGTGAGTAGAGCGTGGGCCCTGGAGTCAGAAGGACCTGAGTTCAGATCAGGCCTCAGACACTTAATGCACACATAAACAAAAACCTAGCCATGTGACCTTGGGCAAGTTACTTAACCCCAATTGCCCTCCAAAAGGCAAAGAAAAGAAAAGAAAAGAAAATATTGCCTAAATACAATGTCATTAGTATATCCAAAGATCTCATTAAGAGCACTGTGGTGTAATGGATAGGGATCTGATTTTGAATCCAAAAAGAATGTCCTTTGATGCTTACTGGCTGTTTGACCCAGAACAAATCATGCTACCTCATTTTGTACTGCAGAGATCTCTAAGAATGTAAATTGCAAAGAAAGTGTTGACTTCATTTGCTAGAGGGGATTTCTTTATCATCAAGTTCCTTACACCCATAAAGTCACATGTCCAATAGCTGTCCCAAAAGATCTCATTAACTATTCTTTCTGCCATTCAGAGCTTTGGAATTACATTGAGTTTGCCCTCAGACTCCTTTTATTCAGATAGTGAAACTGAGAGTCAGAGACTCAGTATTTGACAAAACTCACCCTCGAACTAGAACCCAGATCATATGCCTACTACAAGTTCCCAGTGCTCTTATAGAAAATCATCATATATTGCCAATTTAGATTCTCTGGAACACAGAGAGATAGATCAACTTCAGTACTGTACCCGTCCCCCATCCAGGATTAATTGTATGAGCCCTACTAGACTTTTCTTTAATAATGCCTCATCATTGTTGGTATTTAAAATTTAGGTGCTCCTACATTTTCTTTCTTATTTCACTTGAATTCTTTGTATCCCTTCCTGCTCTCTTTTCTTTATTTCTTTCATTCCCTTTTTGTCTTTTTTTCTCTCCATCTTTCTTTCCTCTCCTTTCCATATTTCTTTCTTTCCTTTTATCATTTTCTTTTTGTCTCCCTGCTTTCTTTCCTCCTTTCCTCTCTTCCTCCCTCTATCCCTCTCTGTCTTTCTCTTCTACTCTCCTTCTCTCTCCCTTCCTCTCTCTTCTCCTCTCTCTCATCCTTCTCTTTCTCTCCTTCTTTAAAAAAACCACAACTTTCCCCCCCTTTTTCCTTTGCAAATTTTCAATCTATTTTTCAGCTAGTTGTGGTTGTAGTATGTTTTATACTACTAATACCATTCTGAATTTCTGCCCTATGGAAATTACCAGATTGTTGTCCATTTTGCAGATCATTAGCCCACTGCAGAATGGAAAAAGAAAAAAAGTGTGGTGTGTTGCCTAAAAATGCAAACATAAATTAAGTTTCTTTAATTTTGGTGGGGGATAGATAAATAATGATTTGCAGCAACTGGGGGTTCTCATCTGGCTTTGTTCATATTTTAATAGTGTACTCCTCTTTGCAGACTGAGTAATTAAGTCTTATGACATTCCAGAAAGCATAAATCCTGCTGAGATGTTTAAGTTTAGAACAACCTCTTGATGTTCAATGAAAAAAAAAATTAATGGAAAAGAGGAAGGGACACTTCTCTGGGTCCCTAACAAGCTGTTATGCTTTTACCTTTGAAACACAATTGAATGTGGCCCACTCAAACTGTTTAGCCTCATTGTTAACTGGAAACTCCTTTTGAAATTCATTGCATTCAATTACATTTTTAAAAAGAATTTTAATTGCATGCCTGTAAAGAATAAAGATGCTCTGGGCTCCATTTGTTTATCATGGAGGGGTCTAAAAAAATGAGGACAGAGCTTCCCAGCTCATGCAGGGGTTGCAGGGAGAGGGAGATGACTTTTAATTCGACAAGTTCAGAGAGATTTCTTAGTTTGACGCGCACTGCAGGGGGTCTTTGAGCGCCTGGCAATACTTCAGCATTCTGAGCTTTGAAAGTCTTTCCCTGCAGCAGAAATTGTATCAAAAGCCAATGATAATATTCCCTGCAAGGTAAAGCGCCCTATTGAAGATTTCGAGAGCTGTTTATTTATTCATCACAGTTTCTCTTTTAGGACATATCAGGCATCTAGGTAATAATTCACATAGATGATAGAAAATGCAAAAAAAACCCAAAAAACCTTTTCATTAATCTTTCACCTTTCCCTTCCTCTGCTGCTGCATAGGCCACATGTATGTGCAAAATGCTCCTCCTGCTTGCCCCAAATAGATAAGTCTATAAGCATATAAGCATATAAGTCTATAAGCATATATACATATATATTGACATCATTTCAAATTTCAAAATTTTCCTTTTAAAAAAATTAAACAAAACTGTCTTCTCAGGCTTACTTTATACCACCAACTGAGCGCATAAGATGTTTATGGCCCTTTCTCCCTAGTAAATCCTCAAAGTGATTAATTAATTTTACAGATGGATATTTGAGATCTTGGGGGCCTTTTATATGTCTTATTATTTTAAATATGTTTCAGAAGGTGCTTTTCAAAGCAAATGTTAGCAATCTTGTTGATCTCTTGTAGAATACGATATTTTAATTTTTTTGCATTATGTACTATATGCACAAAACAGACATGTATTTTTCCCCTTCTCCTATTTTTCAGAGCAAAGCGTGAATTGAAGGACCAAGACAACCTTTCCCAAGTGTAATGTCAGTGTCGACTATCACTTTGGCAGAATCAGTGAAGACAAAAACAGCCTCTTTGCCTGTTTTTTTCATCTGTTGGTGGCATTAAAAGTGACCTTGCCTTGTAAATATTGGTGAGTGATCACAAGGGAAACAATCTCTGTATACAGGAGATTACTTCCCCCTCCCTTTATTATTTTTTTTTTGGGGGGGAATGGGAGGGGGAATTGAAAATAAGCATATCTCATGGTTTGTTACTTCATCACTTACAATTTCATTAATGAAGGAAAACTATGCATGAAAAGAAGCTTATGGAAAAAAAAAACAGTGCCACATCATATCTGGGCATGCTTATGTGCTCTTCACTTACAAACATAAACTGGGTTGTAGACTGCATTTAAATATCAAAAGTATAAGAGAAAATTGCAATGGCGCATAACCACTTCAGTAACAAAATATACATAGAACAGCATCAGCAAATATGTAGTTCACCCATTAATATTAATTGAACATCCATATGGTGCACTTTACAAAACACTGAGACAATGCAGTCCCTACATCCAGGATTTTATAACTTGCTGTCAGCTCTTGATAATTTTCGACAGTATTATAAGAGAGAAGGAGAGGGGTGGGGTGAGCTAGCCCAGAAGTATGATAGTCCCAAAGCATATGGAATTGTCCCTCCCCTCTCTCCTCTCTGTATCCCTCCCCAATGAAATAATACATTTTTTTTGGTGGAATGTCTGTTAGAGTAACATTTAACCATAGATTTATCTAATCTAAATAAGAACATAATTCACATGCAGAGAATCCTCTTCTGGAGGATGGTAGAAGAAAATAGTTTGTATCAAGCCATGTCATAGGACCTAACAATTCACACTGATGACGAAAAAAAAAAGATGAATAATGATTGCTGCCCAGACACAATGTGTAGTCATGTAAATAGCCCATTGCTTTAGCCCATTGGTAACTATCTGTCTACCTATATATCAGTCTATCTGTCTGCTTGCCTCCCAATCTGTCTGTCTATCTTAGATAGACATTGAAGATTTAACAATTATCTCAATCTAGATATAAATAGGAGGAAAAGAATGAGCTGGATTTCATTAAAGGAACTTTATCGTGCTTTCAATGACCACACACACATATTTACACTCCATGTATACACTCACCTTTCCCTGAAACAAACTTTTTAACATCTTCCCATCTTTTTGACAATAATATTCTGTTGGTGCTCAAAGACTCTGAATAGCGAAAGACTACAATCTCCAAAGACTCAAAATTGCAGTTCACCAAAGATGAATGGAGTGATATATGGTAGGCTTACACAAACTATATCATATAGCTTAAAATGATTTGCCTGAAGCATACAATGAAAAAAATAACATGTGAGAGATATAGGATAAGAAAGGGAGGTAGACAGTGAATATATGGAATAAGAGCTAAATGTAATCCATTACCCAAAAGACCAAGAGGGCTAGAGTAAAGCACCCAGTATGTTAGGCAGATCCTTTGTGAAGGATGTATGGGAAGCCATGGACAAGATCTATATAGAATGAAAAAGGGTCATGGATAGGTTCTGATCTGCAGCTTTGGAGGAGAGTACCAATATTACTGAGAAGAGAGTTCAATTGGTGTAAATGATCTTATTTGGACCCAATTCAAAAAAAGTAAAAAACTGTCCATTTTCTCTTCTGTAAAGTCTATTTAATTTGGGGGTATAGATAACTTAGATTGATGTAAAGCTTGACAAGTCTCTGGGAAGGGAAATGGTCATATATTCTCCACATTACATTCAAAATATGCAAAAGTAGTCCACATATAAATGTGGCATTCCCATGTGTTATCAAGAAACTTAAATTTCTATGTACAGTTTATACTTACATTATAATTATGTTCCATATTTGAATTAAACATGCAGGATAAAATTACCCCTGAAATTTATTATTAGGTTTTGTTTTTAAGCCATCACTAGTTTAAAATTCAATAAGTAATGATAAGGGTGGCCAGGGAAGTGTTCAACTGTCAAGGAGATATCTGAGCTCCCCGTCATCTGAATATGTTCAAAACCTGTGATGGTTTACATGTTTTGTCTCTGATATTTAAGAAACACATATCCATTCTTCTGGGACCTCAGTGCATCAACCATTCATGTCAATATTGAATCAAAATTGAGCATAGGAAATTGAGGTTTTGCTAATGTCAGATTTATTCCTCTTTCAACAAAACAATGTGGCCATTAGGATAATTTATTCATAAACTCACCTTCAGATAATAAAAGGATAATTAAGTAAACATATCAAGATTTGAACAAAAATGGAATAAAACATATTTCATACTAAGTTTCTACACTAAATAAATACTGTATCATATCCTTTGGGGGGTTAACCTTTTTGATCATGTGCTTTTAAATAACCCCCCTTATCCCAAAGGAAAAGGTTCTGTTCATATTAGAGAGTTGTTATGAAAATCAAATGAATTAGTATATGTAAAGCTCTTAGTAAACCATGAAACACTATATAAATTGATAGTTATTATTAAACAAAATTTGTAACTAATTGTACTGAAGGAGTTCAAACGTTACCATGCATTGCCTTCCCAATAGCATTCATGATTGTCATAGGTACATGGGTGCAAACATTTATAGATAATATTGTATATGGCTGGTTTCTTATCTCTGTAAAATCTTTAATAATGCTCAACTCACAAACCAACAATAGCCTTGATTAAAATGAGAGACTGGAACAAAGAAGCTTTTACAAACAATTTTCCACAAAAAGACCACGTTTTCATATCTCTACAATTAACTCAAAGATATAAAGCATGCATGATTTTTCTGTGGTTGTTGTTTGCTGATTATAAAAAAAAAATGCTTTTGAATCAAAAGAGCAAAATATATCCTTAAGCTACCTCAACGAAGTGTCTCCCATGCATATGCTAAGATCATATAAGATTCTGTAATGGATAGCACAATGTAGATAACTTTGAGGGACAATTCTGAAATCAAATAATACAGAAAACAAGTTGATACATATGCACCAAAGGTATCTGTCCAAATCATGGAAGATGTCTAATGGAGAATCTGCATTTCTTCTAACTAGTCCTCACAGTGCCTAATATCATGTCCTCCCACCCTCTAATTTCAAAGTACAAATTCCTATAAGACTTAGTTGTTAATCTTTGAGAGTGTCTCTCATTGAATGACCACATCAGCCTGAAGATTATTCTCTCAGTTAAGCTAATTTGGTCCTAATCCACAAGCATGTAGTTCTTGGCATATGCAAAAACATTTTTTTTTCCACATTTGCAGTGTGCTGACAGAGCCTTCAAAAACATTCAAGAATGCCAACTTACTGATATAGAAGTGTTTTAATAAAGATTACTTGTCAATGGTATCCTATAATATTTTAAACAAATATTTTACTTTATATATAGTCTGACTAGGGCCAAGGATAGCAAGATTGTTATTACATACCTATGAATATAGCCTTATTTCTTCCCTATTACCTTCAAACATGCCCAGATCATTCTCATCCTTAAAGTCTTCATTTCAGGCTATCATCCACTATCTCTCCTCCCTTTCTTAGTCAAATTGCTTAAGAAAACCATTCATACTTGCTGTCTCCACTATCTTTTTCTCAACCCTTTGCCCTGTGATTTCCATCCTCAATTCTTAACTAAAACTCCCTTCTCCAAAGTTACCAGTGATCTCCTAATTGACAAATTTAATTATATTTTCTCAGTACTCATTCTTCTTGATCTGTCTGAAACATTTGACATTTCTGATGAACCTATTCTCTTATGCACTCTCCCTTTTTTTGAATTTTGGTGACATTTCTGTCTACTGGTTTTCCTCTTACCACTTTGACTCTTCTCCTCACAATTGCTTACTCATCCATAACCTATGCCCTAAGTATTGATGTGTTATGGATGTGTTTCTGAGTTTTTTTTGAGACCCTCTTCTCTCTCTTCACTTTCTCTCTTTGTAAACTCAGCAGATTTCATAAGTTTGTCTCATTTTCATAGGACTCACTGATGTGGGTATCATTGTCCCCGGAGCTTTAGTCCCTCATCACCATGATCTATCATTTATTAAACATCATAAATTCTATGTCCTGGAGACATCTTCAAGGCAACATGTCCAATGCTGAGCTTATGTATTTCTTCTAAAACTCTCTGCTCTTCTAAATGACTGTTTCTGTCCTGTTTCCTCGACTTACAGTCTTGACATTATCTTAGACTCCCCACTCTCCTTCAACCCATGTAGCAGATCAATTATAACCTATCTTCACATTTCTCACATTTGACCACTTCTATTTAACTCATACAGTTACCGTTTGAATTCATGTCCTCATCACCTTTTGCCTGAATTGTTGAACAGTTTAGTAATTTGTCTTATCTCAAGTCTCTTACCTCTCCACTCCATCCTACATTCTGTTGCCTAAGTAATGTTCTGTAAATGTAAATGTCACCATATGACTCCCCCATTAAACCAATTCCAATGGCTTCCTCTTGCCTAAAGAATAAAATATTAACTTCTCTTTATTTTTAAAGACCTATTTAATCTAGCCCCAACATATCTTTCCAGCCTTGTTGGATATTATTCATTCTCCTATACACTGAGATGAATCCAGACTGGTCTTCTCTCTTTCCTGACCCAAGACTTTTCCATCTCCTGGAAAGATAGCTAGATGGCACAGCAAATAGAACACTGGGCCTGGAGTCAGAAAGATCCAAGTTCAAATGTAGCCTCAGATATTTACTAGCTGTGTGACTTTGGGCAAGTTACTTAACCTCTCTCTACCTACCTATAAAATGGCAACAATAAAACTTGCCTCACAAGGCTGCTGTGAGGATTAAATACGTTAACATTTCTACAAGGCTTGGCACAGTCACTGGGAATTAGTAAAGAGTACAACTGATCATTCCTGTCTTCCCCTGACCTTCACAGTCTATCTTACATCCCTTGCACTGGATGTCCTGTGTGCCTAGAATGAATTGTTCCTTGCCTCTGACTCCTTTAATTAATTTTTCTTCCTTTATGATGCAGTTCTAAGCCCTATCTTGTGCATAAAGCCTTACTCTACTACTAGTGTCTTCTCAATTTGCCTTGTATTTATTCACTTTCTATTTATGCTGAATTATTTATGCATATATATACATATATATAGTCTGTGTATATAGACACATGCATATGTATATATGTGTGTTGTATGTGTATAATGTGTATATATATACATATATATGTACATATACATTACACATACATATGTACTTCTTGTCTCCACCATTGGAATTAGGCTTCTTGTTAGTTGGTGTTATTTTATTGGCACCTAATAGATACTTGTTATTTTGTTGAATACTCGTTAGCTTTCTTGTCTAATGTGTCACATTTTGGAAACAGTGGTTTTGTAGTTTCCTAAAAATGCCAGATCTTTTCTTTCTCATAAACCATTTCCTAGCCTCATTTCTCCATCCTTTACTTAAAAAAGTTGTTTTATTAACCCAAGTGTAAGACTTAGGTTTAACCCTATGAAATTTCATTTTCTCAGATTCATTCTCTTTATTCAGTCAACTGATAACTTTTCAGATACTGATTCCATCTTCTAGCTTGTTAGCTATCTCTCTCATCTTGGTGTAATATGCCATCATCCTGTTTGATGAGCATGCCTTTGATGCCTTCATCCAATTTACTGATAAAAACGTGGAAAGCCCAGATATCTTTCCAAGTTGGCATCTACCCTTTAATCACCACTATTTATGTCCAGTTGTATAAACAGTTCTACATTCAGTTAAATCTACTAATATCCACCCCCTACATCTCTCCATTTTATCCAAAAGGATATAATGAAAGTTGCTATTAAGTACTTCAGTCAAGTCCAGGTATACTATATCTACCTCCTGGAATCACCCTCTGAGATTGGTTCCTAAGCAGCTGTTAAAACTAACACCGCTCTTTTTGCCTTCTTAAGGATTCTTCTTTTCACTTTCTGCAAACCATCATTCACATCTTTACAACTGTTCTGACCAAAATTCCTCTGAGATTCCTGGTGATGCTGCAAGCCAGCTTTTTCCCTTGAAGGTATTTGTTTGGTGAGGTCTGTGTGTGGAGGAAAGGGTAGGGAGCCATTCAGGTGAGTAAGTGATTAGGCTGTTAAGTAAAGTGAGGTAACCTTATTGGCCTCTCCCCACCACCCTAATGAGGAAGTGAGAGTTTTCTTTTTGAACATTTTGTAAGGTGGGAAATTGGAGAACTTGAACATGACTGCCAAGGGTACCCTAAAATAAATTTTCTTTTTACCAAAAGAGTATGTAATATCTAATTTGGCATTACCCACTATTTCTAATGGAAAGACTAAAATTACTTGGATAAAACAAGTAGAAGCAAACTCAGTAAAGTGTTTTTTTCCCCTCTAGACTTTAAAGAGAGAGGTATTTTGGTGTATTAAAAAAATGGTAGGGGCGGCTAGGGGGCGCAGTGAATAGAGCGCCGGCCCTGGAATCAGAAGGACCTGAGTTCAGAGCCGGCCTCAGACACTTAATCCGCACAAACAAAAACCTAGCCGTGTAACCTTGGGCAAGTTACTTAACCCCAATTGCCCTAAAGGGGCGGCTAGGTGGCGCAGTGAGTAAGAGCGCCGGCCTCGGGGTTGGGATGACCCGAGATCAGATCCAGCCTCAGAAAATGAGCACCCACACATAAATAATGACTAGCCGTGTAACCTTGAGCAAGTTACTTAACCCCAATTGCTTTAAAAAAAAAAATGGTAAAAGAGCTGAACTGGGAAATAGGAGACCAAGGTTTTTATCCCTTATCATGGTTATGCAGATGAATTGCTATGTATGTTTGGATGAGTTATTTAACCAGTGTAGTGTGGGTTAGACAAGTGCTTTCAAGCTCTTAGCCTCAGACACTTACTAGCTGTGTGACCCTAGACAAGTCACTTATCCATTGCCTGCTTCAGTTTCCTTATCAGTAAAATGAGGATGATAATCCGAGGGTTGTTATGAAGATAAAATGAAATATTTGTAAAGTTTTTTTAAAATCTTAAATCACTATATAAATGATAGTAGTAGTAGTACTAGTAACAGCAGCAGAACTAATAGTAGTTTCTTAGAAATTAGAATTCTACAACTATATGCACATTGGAAAAATGATGATGAGTGTAGGTAGGTCATGCATTTGTTCTTCAGATGGGAAATAAAAAAGGAATAACTTTAAACTTCCCTGAGGGAATTTTTCTGAGATTGAGATTCTCTCATTCCCTAGATCTTGCCTACTCTCACTCTTGGATATAGAGGGCTCATATGACCAAGTTTCTTACAAATAAAGAATTTTAAACTATAAACAGCGTCAGAGGAATCATCAATGAGACATGGAACCAGAAAAGGAATTTGGCCGTGTAATAAGAGTGACAGGTGCCACACAGATTCCAGATTACATTGTCTTCCATGTAACATAAAAAAGAATGAAAGGAAAACTCACAGGTGTCTAGACCCCAACAAAAATTTTATTAGAAGCCATGGCAAGAATGCCACAGGCTAACAAGGTGTGGGTATAGGTAGGGATAAGTCATGGTGTTCATTATTGAAGTTAGTCCCCATAACAATGAGAGTACAGATCCATTAAAGTGGGGTTGCACATTTAAACTTTGAGGTATAGACAGCCAGAAATGAAATCTTAACTTTTAAACTGTGGGAGGGACTGACATTTCTTCCCCTGACCATTGTACAGCAAATACAAGTTGAGATTAGATTCCAGGAAGCTTTGACCTGAAGCCAGAGGATTAAGCTACTAATGTGTAGTTATGAAATAAGACTACAAGAATGCCTTATACAAAACACCTTCCAAGTAATCATCTACCTTCCACTTCTAATAAGGGGGAAATCATAGGGTCAAAAATTTAGAGCAGAAAGTGACCTTAGAATGTATCTAACCCGTTACCTTCATTTCAGAAATGAAGAAAGGAGAAGTGATTTTCCCAAGGTCACACACAAAATAAAGTCCTCCTGAGGAAAGGAAGTTATTCCTCTTTTGGATAGATAGTTCCAATTATTAAGAAGACTTCCCTTTCCTCTTTAGCAATTTTGATGACTACCAGAATCTTTGATCTGGTGTGGGTACTCTGCTTATTCATACAGATCACTGTTAACTTGACAGACTAGCCAGTCAAGGATCAGCTTCAAGTTGCAAAGTTTTGGAAGAAATATACATAAAAGCCTTGCAAGTGAATACATGTTTATTGAAGGACACATGAAAAGGATCCTGTGGAAATTGCTTGAAGTTGCTGATGCATTTGATATAGTTTACCCTGTTCCTCAGTTTTCTGAACTCTGGAATCAGTAGTGTGGTAAGCAATACAAATTCCAACTGCATAGATATCCACATGAAGCACGCTGCCACAGAGCTAACACAGCCCAAGGCCCCTTCAGAAGAGAGGCTTATATACCACAAGAGAGGGTTGGATGAAAAAGAGATGAACAATGTCCTCATGAAATCTTCTGGGTCGCTCTTGTATAAGGTATTTTAAGGGAGTTCTACAGCTGATTGGATAAATGTATCTAAGAATTGTGACAACGTATATTTGGAAGAGTTCTCTAGAAACTGAGAAAGAATAATGAAAGGGTATTACTCTGTATCTTAAATATTCAGGCCTTCTGAGACATTCTAGGAGCTATCATTCTTTTGTATACATGTATGCAACATATCTTAGGTGCCTCCTATTTGTATCACCCTATAATTGAACTACTGTAGAGTATACTCAGTGTCTTGGACCTAATATTATTATGGGATCTTAGATCTTAGAACTGGAGTTGAATATGACACCAAAGGGCCACTTCTTTAGTCCTTGCTATTGTGTGACTACCATGGACATCTCTCCCTGTCTTTGCTTTCTATAGTAGTTTATGCTCATTGATCTACCATGAGAGGGGCCATCATATTAGGGTTTGAATGTTGTTTCTGGCATGTCAATGATGGAGAAAATAGCTTGTTATGGAAATATTTAAAAATCATTTCCACTTTTTGTCATAGTTCTGATTTCATCCCAATACAGGATTGTTTGGCTAATTGAATCTCTCATTAAGTTTCTCTAATCTTGTTCTTCTTCTTCCTCTCCCACCCCCTCTTCCTCCTCTGGATAGAGTCCCAGGCCTGAGTTCAAACTTATTCTAAGATACTTGCTAGCTGTGTGAACCTGGACAAGTCACCTAGCCCTCTTTTTCTCAGTTTCCTCATCTGTTAACTAAGCTGGAGAAGAAAATGGCAAACCACCCAAGTATCTTTGCTAAGAAAACCCCAAATGGGGTCATAAAGAGTTGGACATAACTGAAACAACTTCTTTTTGTAATAGGATGGTGTAATGAACATTTACTAACTTTCTCTATGATATTAGATAAATGAGTTAATGTTCCAAATTAATATTCTAGGAAATTAACATTCTAACACATAATTCAAACATAACATTCTAACACACGATAAACTAATATTCTAAGAAATTAACTTTCTAACATATAACGTACCCCACTTAGAGATTAAGTATTTGCTTAATCAAGAGAATTTCTAGACTCTTGGTTTCATCATTATGGTGATTGATTTCACCAAGTTCCTAAACCCACAATCTGGAGGATAGAGAAAAACTTTTACTCAAATAATTCAAAGCAAACATATTTTCCATCTACTCTTTCTCTGTCTCTATCTATATACATATAGATAGACAGATAGATGAATGGACGTGTGTGTGTGTGTGTGTGTGGAGAAAGAATGTCAATCCCTTTTTTCCTCTGTTTTACAACTCCTTATTAACAAATGATGAAGCATACAAGCCAAAACAACTATCAAATATTTATCTAAGCCTTCACTGGTACTAATTAAAGCTTTTTTTTTTTTTTTAAGAAAACTTTAGAATCAACTTCTATGAAGTTGTTGCCATCTAAACAGGGAGGAGGGGGCAGGTACTAAGCCATCTCTCTGGAAACCCAATTGGGATTCAACCCTATGCTTTGTCCTTCTTTCCCAGTTACTCAGCCTGAAATCCCTTGAACCTCCCTGCACCTCTTCCTTTTCAAATTTAAATCAAAGCTGAACTCCTTACCTAAGGAGGAAGCATTTATTTCATGTTCTTCTTCACTTCTCACTCTTCTCTATGAAAATGTTTCCCTCTCCTTATCCTTCAGGGTAAGTGTAGCAGCAAGCACCCCAACATCCCCAGGGTGGCTGCCAACTCAGGTTCTTAGATCTGCTTTCTAAAGGAAAGCAACTCAAAATCGGTTAACAAGCTCACTTTAATCAAACAAACATATATTACCTAGTTCAGGGGGAAAAGGTCAGCACCCCGAACTTCAGAGTATACAGACAGATCAAACAGGCTTCCAAATTGTCCAACCATTATCAATACCAAAATCACAGTTACCAGAGAGGGAAGCATCAACATCTGGGTTTTCAAAGCCAGGGGGCTCTCAACGACTGCCCAGAGTCTCATCTGATCAAATCACACAACACTCCTCAAAGTGAGCCCCAAAGCAAAGCCTCACATCAGGATTTAGATAGCCTTCTCCAGTGTCAGAGAATGTAACAACCTTCTTGACCCACTGCCCAATCACACAGCTTCTAGGTGTGTGCATTCTTGAAAACCAAGCCTCTTACCACAGGCTCCATGTGACCACATTCAGCCTATTAGGGGGCACAGTATATTTTCAAATCAAGGAAGGTTCTCAGAGTCTCTTAAGCCAATCAAAGGACCTAGGGGCAGGGAAGATCTTTAAATCTGTATTTCCATTACAGTAAGGGAACAGCAGACTTCCTTTTCCAAAAGCAGAGACCTGTTTCCAGGGAATTGTACTGAGGAGCACTAACATCCTTACTTCTAAACACAGAAATTGGTCTCCACAGGCCATCTGACATTCATTCACTTTGCTTTTAATTCTCTGGGTCAGGTAGAACAAATGTAATTATTTTCCCCAGATGATAACCTTCCTTTTACCTGAGTCTATTCATTACCTCCTGTTCCTTCCATATATGCTTCTATTAAATAATCTCAACACCATTCAGCATTCTGGTCACCATTCTTTGGATATACACTTCTGAAACAGAGCATTAATCACCGTTATTCAGTCTCATATTGCCTAAGATTGTTTATCTCTGTCTAGAAGAGGCCCCAGAGACCATCTGGTTCAATTCCTTTATTTCAGAGATGAAGAAACTGCGGCCCAGAGAGGCTGAGTGCTGAGGTCGCATGAGCATTAGACCTCGGAGGTAGGATGTACATGCCAATTCTTTGACTTCAGAACAATTATTGCTTTTGTTTTTGTTTTCATTTTTCCAATTGTATAATTGCCTCCATGAACATCTCATTGCAGTCCTTTAAAGGTATATTTTAAAATAAAACCACCTTGAACCTCCTCTTGAGTTCACACAAAGAATTTATTTGAAAAAAAGACTTGACTGTTTCCCTCAAAGAACATGCATGGGGTCATTTTGTTTCTGTCATTACAGCTAAAAGTAAAGGGATGGTCTTGCTGGTATTTAGAGATCTTCAGTGTTCTTCTCTTTATCTGAAAACCCATTGTCTGGTGTCCTGAAATGTGTAACCAGTTTTATGAATTGTCATGATTACCTAACCATTTCTTATGGCATTCAGAGTCAAAGATTCAATCAATCTCATTTTGGATAAATAATTATGAAAAAAAAAATTCGAAAAAGTTAAAGGTTGCTCTGAGATTGGTCTAAGAGTATATGTGGGAGAAAAAGAAACATTGTGATTACAAAACTGCAGGGGGGGTGAGAGAGAGAGAGTGAGAGAGAGAGAGAGAGAGAGAGAGAGAGAGTATGTGTGTGTGTGTGTGTGTGTGTGTGTGTGTGTGTGTGTGTGTGTGTGTGTGTGAGAGAGAGAGAGAGAGACAGAGACAGAGAGATAAAGAGACAGAGAGAGCGAGCAAGGGAGAGCCAGTAGGCTACAACCTTTCTAATCTCGCAAAAAGGAGCTCTTCTCTCATTCATCCAAGAGGTTCATATGTCTGATTACAAAAGGAAATAGAAAATGAGTTTTATGCAAATTCCAGACAATGAAACATTTTCTATGTCATTATCCTGAAAAGCTCTTTCACAAAGCACTAGCCAAATAAAATCAGCTGATCATATAGCAACATCTCGAGAAGGTAAGGCACAATTAAGGATTGCCAGGGTATTGTATGAACCATCTTGAACAGGAAGTCTGCATCTTTAGTGTCCACAGGCCTTTCCCTGGCCTGCTTTCCTTACCCCAGTGGCCATTTTCCAGTTTTGTGGGAATGTTTAAGGGAGTATTTTTAGTCTGTTTCCTACTGCTGCTGAGACATTTAAGTTATAGAGCTTGATTTTTATTTTAGTATCATGAGGAATGTTTCCAACTAAGGGAAAACTGAAACTTCAAATACCTATGGAAGTGAGATTAATGTAGTTTGAATTTTGCAGCAAAATAACTTCAAAGGTGACATTTTTGTTGGAGGTTCTGAAATATCTACAGTAATACTTTTAACAAGGGTTACTCCAGAGCATTGCTTGAAGCAAGAGAATCTAACATACACTTTAACGGTCGAAAGGAAGGCAAGAGATGGATTTATAGGGCACAGTTAGTGCTGTCACCTTGAAAGTGAAGCTCTCTAAAAGGCCAAATGAAGATGAACAGTCAGTCTCTTTGGGGGGAAAGTCTTAACCATTTTTTATTAGTTTTTAGAATGATACCATATTGTATCATGGATAGAATAACAGCAAAAGCCCACATATCTATAGTACCTATAGTTTAAAAAGTACTTTGCTTACTTATAGTTTAAAAAGTACTTTAAAAAAAAAATTTTAAGTACTTTGTTTACAACCATCCATTCAGATTTCTAAGTATTGATTGATATTAGTCATCACCGTTTTAGGGGAGAGGAAACTGAGGTAAGAAAGATCAAGCCAGTCAATAAACATTTATTCTAAGTACCTACTATGTTCTGGCAACTAGGTAGCACAGTATATTGAGCACTGGGCCTGGAGTTAGGAACACTTGTCTTCCTGAATCCAAATGTGGCTCCAGACACTTACCAGTTATGTGACCCTGGGCAACTCACTCAACCCTGTTTGCCTCAGTTTCCTTATCTATAAAATGAGCTGAAGAAGAAAACAGCAAACTACTGGAGTATCTTTGCCAAGAAAACCTCAAATGGAGCCACAAAGAGTCAGACACTCCTGAAAAACAACTTATCAACAACAAAAAGAATTAGGACTATAAAGAAGGATCAAAAACTGTCCCTATCCTTGATGAGCTCCTAATCTAATTTTCACCCAACACTTTGGTGTGGTAGAAAGGTACCAGATTTCAAGTAAGAGGATCTGAAATCAAACCCATGCTTAATTCATTTCTTGTCAATTTCAATTCACTTTCCTCAATTATAAAACGAGTTGGAGCTCTATTAAACAGCAGAGATCATTGGGAAAGACTTTGATTTATGGAACCAGAGCTCCTGTGTTAAAATCTCAACTCTGCCACTTTCTCCCTTTGTGATACTGGGCAATTCATTTACCCCACTGGCCCTCGGTTTCCTTATCTATAAAAGGGCAGATGTGGACTAGACCTTGAAGGTTCCTTCTGGTTCAGATATATATGACCACATGAATAGATGATCTCTGACATCCCATCCTGCTTTAAAACTTAAAACCCAAGTTAAGTGTTGAGTCCTCTTGTCTTCAGTTTTCTCACTGTCCAACATTGTCTCAAAGACTGGCAATACATATCTCATTCTTCCTGTACTGAGTAAAGCAACTAGTGTTCCTACCTTATTCTCATAAAACAAAGCACTTGGCAGGTAGCTGAAGAAAAGGAAGTGAATGCAATGGCCATTCTCTTATTTGAGACCTTAGTCACCCATTTAAGAAGGGCACAATCCCATATGGATCACTGTTTTCTCCTTTCTTTCCTACCCCTCTATCTTTTCTTCTCTCAGATCTTATTTCATTTTTTTTTCTGCCCCTTCCATGTACTTCTAAATACTGAGGAATCAAGGTTAGTTGAGGAAAGAGAGATTCCAATTTCTCTCCATTTCTTCCCCCTCCCCTTTCTCCAAACTGAACAGAGCATCCGTTTCATTGGAAAGCACAACTTTGTCTCGGAAACTTTGTAAAATAATATAAACCAAAATAATTCCTAATTTTTTGATGTTAGGGTCTAAACTATAAATACTGATTGGACTCCAAAGCAAATTAGCATATGTAATATTCAATCATTGTTTCTTCTTTTATAGTTTTAAGAAGTTATGAGGAAGTCTGAATTGTTGAATAGAAAAAAAATAAAAGCTAGCAAGTTGAAAATTTATGAAATGCTTTGCATGTGATAGTTGATCCTCTCAGCAACCCTGTCAGGTCGATGTTGTAATTCCCATTTTATGAGGAAATTGAGGAGGAGAGAGGCAAAGTGACTTTCCCAGAGTCATATACTAGGAAGGCCAAATCAGTTCTCTGTCCACTGTGCCACTTAACCAGCAGAGTTAGGTAAATTCTCTCCAAGGGAAGATTGTTCTTTGAATGTGGAGTCAGAAGCCTCCCAAGTTTGACTATCGTCTCTGTTGCTAGTTTTTGTTTCCTCTGATTACTCTACTCCAAAATAATGTGGTTGGACTAAGTAACTTTTAAGGTCCCTTCTAACTCTGATGTTGTTTTGATTTATCAGTGGAACATATAAAATGTTGTTATGTTAAGAGTTGTTTCAATAAATAATTTCTTTGAGTTTCATTCATCAATAATTTTAGGTACTTAAATATGTGTCCGTTAGGTTTGTTAAGGGAAAAAAAAATATATATATATATATATATAAAACACAAAAAGTAAAAGAAATGCCAAAAGTGTCAAATGAATTACATGTACAATAAATACTAGAAGACTAATTGTTAGGTCCATGATAGAATGGGTTGCCATTGCAGTATGAGGCTATGAAAAACTATTCATCTCTGAAACCCTGTAATTTTGTGATATTGTAATAGAAGTGAGAGAATTGATAATGTGATAAAAGGCCAAGAAAGGCTTCATGGAAACAGTGGGACTTGACCCAAGTTTTGAAAGAAGAATAGGAAGTGAATTGTGTAGGAAGTAGAGGTGTGACCTAATGAATGTCAGCAAGAATGTAGCTATGGTAATTGGAACAGAGATATTTTGGGACCAGTCTGGAGAAAATGAAAGGTTCATGTATAGGAGTAATGTAGAGAGTGGGGTGGGGGGTGGGTGGGAGTAGGGGGAAGATTGAAAGCAAAGTGGGAGACCCATGAATGGCAGGAAAACTGCATTTGTTCTACATTTATGGGTAATGACATGATTACTATGACTACTGAATTCATGATGATCTGAAGGATATAAAGATTAGAAGCAAAGAAATCAGTGAAAAAGATCTAGCAATAATTCAGTTTCTAAAAGTACCTAAACTTAAATCATTCAACCATTTTCTCATCTCTTCAGTAATATCATGTGCAAATGTATCTCTCTCAGTCACTGTCTTTCCCTCTTGGCCTCCCTGCCTCTCTCTGTCTCTGTCTTTCTCTCTCTCTCTCTCTGTCTGCCTGTCTCTCTATCTCTCTGTCTTTATGTCTCTTTTCATCTTTGTCTTTCTCTCTCTACACACACACACACGCACACACACACACACACACACATACATATACACACACATACACACATAATTTCCCTATGTGTGCTGGGTGGGTGGGTGTAAGTAGATGTGTGTTGAGATAAATAGATCTTTGATTTTATCAGTGTAGAGAAGTTCCAGTCAATTCCTAGAAAGTTTTTCAAAACACTAAGAGTTTGTACTTGCTCAGACTCACATAGCAAGTTTCTATCAGAAGCAGAACCTGAACCCACATCTTTTGACTCAGAGCCTCCCTATACATCTTCTATGCCATGTTGCCTCTAGTGAACGCTTCTTATTTTCAAATTTCCTCCCAAACCTAACTTGATAAAAGTGATCTACAGAAATGGTTCCTGAAGTCTTCATACCTTGATAGTTACGAAAATCTATATGTCCTTTTAATAAAGGCCTTGTGTGTATATATCAATTCTACTTCAATAGAAAAAAAATGTTTCCTGGGAAGGGAAAGTGTCTTCCTTTTCTGCCCAAGTATTATGTAGAGTTTTCATTTCAGCCTCCTTTCTAACCGTGTGTGTGTGTGTGTATGTGTGTGTGTGTGTGTGTGTGTGTGTGTGTGTGTGTGTGTGTGTAGCATACACATTCAGTAATGGAATAGAATGTGCTAGAATGACTACACAAAAGGGCCAAAAGTAAACCCCTGTAGTATGATATAAATGTAAGGGCAGGCTCCACATTATTTTTCTTTTTTTTTTTTTTCTGAAAAGAAAAAAAAAAACGGATTTCAAGCTAGGTAAATTTATGCATCAGTGACTTTTTTCCTTTTCCTCCTGATAACGTCTGATTGACACAGCTACAGCATTACTTTTAAAGAAACCAAAATGAATTGAGCAATGTTATGCAGTGCTTGCTTAAACTGTCGGTGGTTCCTGACCACCGAGGCCTGACTGATGGCACCCGCCACTGGATGGAATGTTTTCTCTCCCTTCTAAGGGCAGCTGGGTATATTAATTAACAACTTGGAGAATTAAATATTTTTCAAGTCAAATCAGAGAGGACTATGGCTTCATATTCATGTCTCCCCGTCAGTTCTTCTTTGGGTCTTTTATTCAGTTGGACAAATTTCTTCTTAGAAGACAAATGTCATCTTAAAACTAACTATCCCTTTCTCCCCCACCCCCATGTTTTATTGCAGCCAAGTTTGTATGAATTTAATTTGATTAATATGGAAAGCCTCACCTACGTAAGTGGTTAAATGTCTGAGGAAGGAAGAAAGGGCAGGCAAGGATTTATTAAGTGCCTACCGTGTACCAGACACTGTGCTAAGCTCCTTTCGCAAATATTATCTCATTGTATCCTCACAAAACCTTTGGTTGCTAGGTGCAATTTTTATCTCCATTTCATAGTGAGAAAACTGAAACAGGTAAAGGTTAAGTGATTCTTCCAGGGTCACATAGCTAGTTAGTGAGTGTTTGAGGTGAAATTTGAACAAAGGGCCTTCTGACTCCAGGCCTAGTGCTCTCTCCATTGTGCCACAAAATTACCTAAAAACTTATTTTTTACAAATCATCCTTGCACCTCTAATTATTTGACAAACTTCAGGTTGAAAAAGGCTAAAATGGCAGACTAGAATAGGGGTACTATATTTATCTAGACTTGAGTTTTCCAGGGGCAGATGCAGGGGTGATACAGTAGATGGAGTGCCTGGCCTGGAGTCAGGAAGACTCATCTTCCTGAGTTCAAATATGGCCTCAAGCACTTACTAGTTCTGTGACCCTGGGCAAATCACTTAACCCTGCTTGCCTCAGTTTCCCCACTGTAAAATGAGTTGGAGAAGCAAATGGCAAACTGCTCTAGTATCTTTGCCGAGAAAACCCCAAGTGGGGTCATAAAGAGTTGGGCATGACTGAAAAATGACTGGACAACAAGTTTTCTATGCTAGTCCTGTCTCTTACTTTTGTGGATAATTGATAGTTGGATTCAAAAGTTATATTTTTCTCTTATCTTAACATAATTATAAACTAATATGACTCAAGTGTCCTATGAGTACATACAACTGAGGACACATTTCACAGAGGAAAAAGTTCCTGAATTTTAGAAGCTTAAAATTAGAAAACAAAACAAAACATAGAGTCTAAATAAAGTATGTATACAAATCATGATTCTTAGTGTTATTTGTATCCCTATTTACTGAAGAAGGTTATGGTTTGTTACTGTATGGGGATGAAATGTTAGCCTATATCTTACATCCTTTAGGTAAAAATATTTTTAAAAAGAGGTTTATTTGGGCACAGAATAATGGGAAAGAGTGAGAGTTCATTGGAAGAAAGAAGTCAGACTGATGCAAGCATAGGGGAATAGTTATATGCAAAGCACATTCCATATAGTCTTTTGCTTGGGGGTGGGGTGGGGGAGGTACAGTTCCAGGATTTCACAATCTAGGGAATTTCTGGTATGGGAAATTTCTCCAATGAAACATCTGAAGAAGTTACTTGCAATTTATACACTTAAAGATTTGTCTGGGGACATTGAGAGGGAAAAAATGTACTGCTTGACATCACGCAACATATGTTAGAAGCAAGATTTGAACATGGGTCTTCTTGACTCCAAAGTGACCTTTCTACTTACTATACCATGCTATATGTCTATTGGTATAATATAATAAAAGGGAAGATTCGGATAAAATTGTGCTGAAAAGTCTTGATTTATTTAGAGTCCATTTAAGACAATAATATCTAATGAAAATAATGATGGGAACCACTGGGTTTTTAAGAATTATAGTTATATATTCTTAAAAGGTCATTTAAGAAGACTATACAACTGTAAATAGTAAAGAAAAGATCACATCAACCCAATAAATAGCCCAGGTCCTGACTTGTTTCAATAAAAGATATGACTGTAGGTGGAGAAGATTTAGTCTATCTAAAACATACGATAGAACAAGAAATGGTCCCGTGCTTCAGTGTTGGTAATTTAGAGGCTTCACACAAGCATGGTGGAAAAATTAAATTGTTACATATTATAATTAGATGAGAAAGCTAGAAGAGAGGAAAAATATGTTTTTGGATTCTTCCATGTTTATCTTGAGCTGGTAAGAAGATTTATGTGAGTAGATATCCTACATGCCAAGGGGAAAACACTTGACTGGACAGAGTTAAAGAGGAAGGGCTGACTGAGATCAGAAAACATTTATAGAAAGGGAGGATGGTTGAATGTGACAAATGCTGCAGAGATGTTGAGGAAAGAGGAAGAGTAAAAATTGGACTGGCCCTTGGGCTTAGCTATAATGAGGTCATCAGAGACCTTAGCGAAGGCCAGTTTCTCTGGCATGACAAGGGCAGAAGCTGGGCTAGATAAGGTTGAGAAAGCAGTCTGATGAAAGGAATTGGGGACAGTGGGAGTAGGCGCAACATTGAAGGAGCAAAGCTGTGAGGAGGAAGTGAGAAAGGAAAAGTGACTGATAGGGGAATTCTTATGGCAATTGTGAAATTTTGAACAAGCTTTGAAAGTGGTGTTAAAAATCATTAGGACTGGAAAAATTCTATTTGGGATAGAAAATGTCCCCAGGCACCCCTGTTCCACTACATTTGTCTATTTCTCTTTGTATCACTAAGCTAAGAAAGCACAAACATCAATCTCTGGTAAATGAATAGTTTACCTCCCCTCCACCCCCCCACCAAAAGTAGAACAATAAAGTTCATAGGAGAGAGAATGAGAAACACAGAAACAGAGATGGAGACAAACAGAGAGACTGAGTCAGACTGGTGTGCTATAATGGGCTGCCTCTAGAGTCAGAGAATGTGGGCTCATATCTCATCACTGGCGCTTATTATTTCTGTGACTTTGGGGGAAATTATTTAACTTCCATGGCCTCAAAATAAGGAGACTAGGGGCAGGTAGATGGTACAGTGAGTAGAGTACTAGCTCTGGAGTCAGGAGGACCTGAGTTCAAATACAACCTCAGATACTTGACACCCTAGCTATGTGACCTTGGGCAAGTCACTTAACCCCAATTACCTTGCCTTCCCCCCTCCAAAAAAAAAAATAAAATAAATAAACAAACAAACAAATAAGGAGGCTGGACTAGATGTCCTCTTCTAAGGTCACTTTAAGTTTTAGATTAATTATTTTAGAATTTCTAAGGTCTCATAAAAAGCAGACTGGAAAAAATACAAAGAAGGTTGGGAAAGGGCTGGAATATTGCCTAGTGCTCATCAAACCTGTAATTATTTATTTTGTCACCATGTTTCTGTTACTGTTTTTGTTTTTTAGTGAGGAGTAATTTTTATCCATGCGGGAAAATGCCTTTTGAGAAAACTTCTATAGCCTCAGGTTGATGTCTCTCCTAGGAGAGATATTCTTAGGTGTTATTTGAAGTGATCGTCTTAATCTGTGATATTAAATGGCCAAGTAGTATTACTGTTCTCAAACAGCCACCAGGAATAATAATATAGATTCAGGACCAAGAAGGACCTTGTTGTGGTTGTTGATCAGTCCTTTCAAAAATTATACCCATCTCTTCATGACCCCATTTGGGGTTTTCTTGTCAAAGATACTGCCATTTCCTTCTCTGGCTCATTTTGCAGATGAGGAAACTGAGGCAAAGAGGGTTAAGTGAATTGCCCAGGATCACACTGCTAATAAGTGTCTGAGGCCAGATTTGAACTCAGAGATAAATTAGTAAAACTAGGATGCAAATCCAGACCCTAGCTTTCCATATACAGCATCTCGTCTTAGTGATTCTAAGTGTGACTTTTTATCTGCTATCTCACAATGCTTATCTTCATCCTCATGGTGTAGATTTATTTTTTACAGCTGTTTCTATAATTAATATTGAAGGCAGCTGGGTAAGAATGCTGGGCTTGGAGTTAGGTTAACAAGAGTTCAATCCCTCCTCAGACATTTAGCTCTGGGTGACCCTAGGTAAGTTTTTAAAATTCTGTTTGCCTCAGTTTCCTCATCTCTAAAATGAGGATAACCATAGCACCTACCTGACAGGTTAGTTTTGAGGATCAAATGAGACAAATCATTTACAATATTTTGCAAACTTCACAACTCTTCATCACTGCTAGGATTTTTGTGAATAATAAAAGGATTTATACCTTGCTTCCATGTAAAATAATTTCTAGGTCAGATGATTCATGTTTCCTGCAGTCTGTTCTCTAAGTCTAGAGATAGAAATGAGGAAACGGGCCTTGGGAGGTTAAGTGCCTTATACGTGAGCTTAGAGCATAAGCACCTTGAGGGCAGCAGCTGTTGGGTCTTTTTATCCTTATATATCCAACACAATACAGATTCTGGCATATAATAAACCTGTGATAAATGGATCAATAACTTCAAGCTAGAAGGAACTTTAGAGTTGATAGAATTTAACTCCTGCATTTTAGAGAAGGGGAAACTGAGTCTCAGGGAAGCTAAGTATCACAGATAGTAACAGAACCAGGTTTCTAACCCAAGTCTTCTGACTTTAAATCCAGTGTACTTTCTCCTATACTATGAATACTTTTTGATTTCAAAATTTACACAGATGCTAAGTCTGGACTAAGGATGGAGTACTGAGCTTAGAGTCAAGATGCCCTGAGTTCAAATTATGCTTCAGACACTAAGTGTTGGTGTAACCCTGGACATAACTTCTGTGGGCCTCAGTTTCCTCCTCTGTAAAAGGGGGAGGAGACTAGGGAAGATTGTACTCTATGGCCTCTAAGTTGCCTTTCCACCTCTAACTCACTGGTCCTCTAATTAGCAGAACTAGATTTTGTCTTCGGTCTCAACCCCAAGTTTAGCTCTCCTTATTCTGCCAGAAACAAACTTAGGAAATACAAGCAGGCATTTACAGTCTCCATCCAACATCGTAACTTACATAGTGTAGAAATAAAGACAACTTGGCACCCAACAGGTTAACACCGAGATTTACTCTCTCCCTATAAAATGTGCCAGCAAGCATTAAGTGGAACATCACGCAACTTTTAAATCATCCTACTGTAAGGATGCTATTAGAGGTAGAGTTGTTTCCCGACTGGGGTAAGAGTCCATTGTGGTACACTCCATACTGTGTTAGGGCAGAGAGATATCACAAGGCTATTATGGTCATGCTAGCACCAGGCATTGATAAGTGTGAAATTATCTACAGCTGAACATTGAGGAGGATACATTTTTGCCCAGAAAAACTGAACTGCTGATTCAAATGAGTGTACAACTTAAAATAAACCATCTCTTCATTGGGGAAAAACTCTATGCTGTATTTAAGTCCTTATGGCTAGAGATTTGCTTCTCTTACCACCCTCCCCACCTTTTATCTTCTTTTTTTTATTTCTCTTTTTTTTAAGTACAAAATAGCTTTCCTTATCCTGGGTCGGGGTCATGGCGGTTCCAGTTGCAGTAGTAGTGTGGGTTTTATGGGAAAGATTTACATTAAACAAAAAAGCAATCCCCAGAAATCCCTGCTTTATTGGGAAAAGATGTTAAATGCAAATATACCAAAAAGGATAGATGACATTGGGGGTCACCCCTGAATATTCTTTTTGGGGGGGGGAACTTTCTCTGTTGGATATGCAATCTCAGCTAAATGTTTTGAAGAGGAGGAATCAAATAAATTGCCCTATTTTGGGTCTTTCTCATCTGTATACAGTTGTACAGCTCTACTAGACCTGAAAATTGCCCAGAGACAAACTTTTAAAAAAATAGAGTGCTTTTGAGGCAGAAAATTGCTTTTCTGCCGTATGGTCTAAAGGACGGGATGTGACAGAAGGACAAGAAGTTGTCACCATGTAGCGATATTGTAAAGCATATCCTACATAACAAAGAGGATAATTTCCTTTTATTTTCTTCCTTATTAAGCCACAAATGGCTTTTGCCACAGCAACACTAATGTTGTGACTTCAGCCCACCAAAGCATAGATTGAATGAAACTTTGAAAATCCCTTTTTAACCCTTCACTTAGTTTCTGGGGAAATAAATTACCTAACAGGCTAGACTACAGTGTTTTTATCAAACCCTTCAGGATCTCTAAGTACAAAGAAGATTAAATATAAACTTTAATTGTAAACTGCCCTGATATCTGCGTGTATAAGTCAATTCTTTAGTAACATTGAAACAAAGGCTTTTGTAGTTTAATGAAAAAAAAAAAAGTATTTTATGTATTTGCATTGGCCCCTTGGTATTTTTTGAAGATATTTTTATGTGGTTTAATTTCCATTTTTATGGTGGTGTGAGAGAAAAATGGGAGAAAATATGT
Organism: Gymnobelideus leadbeateri; assembly: GCA_011680675.1. Lineage (NCBI taxonomy): Eukaryota > Metazoa > Chordata > Mammalia > Diprotodontia > Petauridae > Gymnobelideus > Gymnobelideus leadbeateri. Next base: position 77,901 of record WOXC01010828.1, read on the forward strand.
CTTTCATGTGTTAAGGGATTTGAAACTCCTTTGGGCCTGTTATCATGTTAATGAGACAGTTGAGAGATATTAGGATTTTGTGTATTAATCTTAGTAGACATTTGCACATAGTAACTGCTCATTTGGAGTTATAATGGCATTAGCTGTGAATTTACACAATATTAACAATAATACACTTTCACATTATGGATCTGTTATATGTTTATTAAAATCCATTAAAGGTATGGCAGATAAACAGTGGACCCCTTCTAAAACTGAAGTATATATCTCATTTAATGTTTTTTTTGCAATTTTAAAATGTTCAATTACAAATGTTTCCATGTCAAATGTTTTCTGGGTTACTTAGAGAAGATGGCACTTTGGGTATGCCAAATAGAACTCACAAATCATGAAGAGCTGAGACATCATTTGATTGAAAATGACCTTAGAATTGCACCGAACCCATTTCCCAGATACATTGAAATTGTTTCTACAATATGACTATGAAGATTTTTTTAGGCTGTTGATTCTCTTCTGTACCTAGAGCCAATTTTAGTGTTTAATAATCATACCCATAGTTAGGAAATAGAAAACAGAATTGTTCAAGGTAAATCAGTTCATGCAATTTAAGTGCATTTGGGTTTTTTGTTTTGTTTTGTTTTTACCTTTCCCTTATCTGCTATCTGAATATAGCTACCAATGGACTCAATGAGGATGAAGACTGTATTAGCTGTTCTTTTCAACAATAACTAATTATATTTGAAAGATGCTTAAAAATAAAGGTTTATGACATTTTGAACTCAAAGGACCATTTTATAGTTAACTGCGATTTAGAAAAGCTGGGGGATACACCTAATACAGGGTCAGCTAGATGGCACAGTGGATAGACTGCCAGCGCCATACGTAGGAAGACAGGAGTTCAAATCTGTCCTCAGACACTTACTAGCTGTGTGACCCAGAGAAAGTCACTCAACCTGTTTGCCTCAGGTTCCTTATCTGTAAAATGAGATGGAAGAGCAAATGGCAAAACACTCCAATATCTTTGCTAAGAAAACTCCAAATAGGGTCACAAAGATTCAGACACAATTGAAATAACTGAGAAGTAGCAACAATACATAATGCATATTCTCCTCTCAATGCTAAAAACTCAATATATACTGTCTGAAGTTAGAGACATTATGCCGACTATTTTTTTAAACTTTTTTATTCTTAATTTTTTTTTATTCTTCTGGGCTACCAAACAGCCTTCTATAACCTTTTTGAATAATACAATCTGTCACAGCGTCTATTGAGTGTAAAGGGTAGTTTTTTTTTATATATTACAATGCTGAGCAATTTTTCTGATTTTAGATAAAACAAAACACAGCCATATCATAAGAATGCCATAAAAAGATCCAGTATGGCAGAAGGAGTTCTGAAATGGAAGTCAAGAAACCTAGGTCAAGTTGAAACTTGGGCACAAAACAATTATGTGACTTTAAGGCAAATCCTTTCTTTCCCTCAACATCGTTTCCTCATTTGTAAAATGCATGAATTAGACTCATGAATAAGGTCCCTCTAGCTCTGTCATTGTCTGATTCTGTGAACATCTATATAGTTGACCCAGCATTGACATTGAATTCCCATTTGTATAATCCTTTAAAAAAAAAAGCCCTGTATATTTATGTCATTTCCCTTGAAATGTCACTATCATGTAATATGTTTTGATATTGAATTTCTTGTAGAATTCATAATTAGATCCTCTTGCAAAAACTTCTTTGGAATGGCCACAAAATGATCTACAGCAGGTGGGCCGTATCTTCATTAGACACTGATGTGCTGAGCTGTGGCTGTCCCAGAGCTGCTGCTGTCTCTTACTGACATGTTGCACTGCCTCAAGCCTGTTCACTGTTTCCTTGCCTGCCCCTTGTAGTTCTTATCCTATGTTTCCTTTGGTGTAAAATGCTCCATTATTTTCAATTTGTGCTATGCCCATCTCCTGCCTGTACCTATTAATCCTTGCCAACCACAGGGACAAATGGAAGCAGATGATTGCATACTCAGCATCAACCCTGTTGAATTACAACAGATTTTCAATATCATGCCAGAAGTCCACTAGGAAGGCTTGAATGCTACAGGTGGCTCTAGGTTCACAGATAGGCCATCCTATAGTTTCCTGACATTTGTCCCTGTAATGCATATATGCCTCTCTCTGTTTCTCTCTCTCTCTCTCCTCTTTCTGTATATATATATATATATAGATATATAGATATAGATATATAGATATATACATAGATATATATTCTCAGTAACAAATTAATTTTTAAACAATTCTTGCATATATTAATTTGTATGTTGTATCTACCATTAGACTGTAAGCTCCTTGAGGGCAGGGACTATCTTTTTATTCCTTTTATATTCCCAGTGTTTAAAACAGAGTCTAGCACAAAGCAGACACTTAATAAATGTTTAGTGTTTGATTGTTTTAAACAGTGTAGTTGGGGGCAGCTAGGTGGCACAGTGAATAGAGCACTGGCTCTGCAGTCAGGAAGACCTGAGTTCAAATGCGGTCTCAGACATTTAACCCAAAAACTAGCCCTGTGACCTTGGGCAAGTCACTTAATCCCAATTGCCCTCCAAAAAAGAAAAAAAAAAGTCTTTAAATGGGAAGAATAATACTGATAAGAATTCAGGATACCATAGCTCTTTGAGGTTTACCAAATGCTTTCCTTTGTCTCAATAATGAAACAGCATGGATAATGGAAAGAGCATTCAAAGTAGGGTCAGAAGACCTGGATTTGAATCCTTTTTCTGACACTTTTTAGGATTGTGTTCCTGGATTAGTCACTTAACCTCCTTGAGAGTAAATTTCCTCAGGGGCAGCTAGGTGGTATTGTAGATAGATCACTGGTGCTGGAATCAGGAAGACCTGAGTTCAAGTCCATTCCAAGATACTTATTAGATCCTCAGCAAGTCACTTAAACATGATTGCCTTAAAAAAAAAGAAGAAGAAGAAGAATCAATTTCCACATGTGTAAAGTGGATTAATAACAGTAATTGCGGGACTCTTCCTTTTAAGAGTTTTGTTACTTTTTCGGGGGGGGGGGGAGCAAGCTTTTTGTAATAGAAATGTGATTTGTTACACATGTGGACTATTTAAGTTATTCTGTTAGCCAAAACATCCCATTAGCCAACTATTCTGGATAAATTGGAATATTTAGAATTTGTTCTATAAACTGTTCATCTCATTTAAAACAAAATTAAATTGGAATGTCAAAGAATTTTAATAGAAGGACGTAGAACTGAAAGGGACCTCAGAAATAATATAATCCAACCCCCTCATTTTATAGATAGGCAAACTGAGGCCCTAAAGAAACAAAATGGCCCATGATCACACAAGTAGAAAGTAGCATAGCTTGAATAGAACAGATTGTACTCATGTAATGCCTTTAATTTGAAATAAATTTTTATGCTATTAATTAAATCCTATTGGGGCAGCTAGGTGGCGCAGTGAATAGAGCGCCGGCCCTGGAGTCAGAAGGACCTGAGTTTGGAGCCGGCCTCTGACACTTAATCCACACAAACAAAAACCTAGCCCTGTAACCTTGGGCAAATTACTTAACCCCAATTGCCCTAAGGGGTGGCTAGGTGGCGCAGTGAGTAAGAGCGCTGGCCTCAGAGTTGGGATGACCGGAGATCAGATCAGGCCTCAGAAAATGAGCACCCACGCATAAATAATGACTAGCCCTGTAACCTTGAGCAAGTTACTTAACCCCAATTGCTTTAATAAAAAAAAAAATTAAATCCTATTCATGTTCCTAGGTTTTTAAAATAGATTTTTATATCTGAACTCAATTTTATTTTGAAAATTTATTTTCCTTTCTAATAGATTGTAGCTTTTAAGTCATTGACTTAATTCTCTCACTATAAATAGGATCTTTGATTTTCCACAAGTGATGGAAAGATATATATATATGCACATATATGTGTGTATGTATACATTAAAACCTTGAGCTTTAATCTTTTAGCTGCTTTGCTTATTTAATTTGTAACTAGATAACTATGTGCATACAATTTCAAAATATTTTGTGGATAATTTAACTATAACACAACACATGGCATGTAATTTCATTTTAAATCTAGTTGTGTGATTTGTTTTCTTGATGCACTATTTTTTTTGTTTGTTTATTTTGCTTTTTGGAGGGGGAAGGGTAGGGCAATTGGGGTTAAGTGACTTGCCCAAGGTCACACAGCTGGTGTGTGTGTGTGTGTGTGTGTGTGTGTGTGTGTGTGTGTTAAGTTTCTGAGGTCAAATTTGAACTCAGGTCCTCCTAACTCCAATGCCTGTGCTCCATTCACTGTGCCACCTACCTGCCCCTTGATGCACTATTTATTTTTAAGCACAATATGAAGAGCTAGCACTTGTATAGTGCTTTAAGATTTACACAGGTCTTTTTAAAAGATTATCTTATTTTATTCTCACAACATTGGGAAGTGGGTGCTATTTTTATTCCCATGTCACAGATGAAAAAACTGAGCCAGGCAGTGTCTAAGAGTGCCCAGAATGTGATGACTAGTAAGTAAGTATCTGGGATTGGATTTGCCCTCCATGGAAGACTTGATTGTAGCATATAGTCACAGTCAGGCAAATTAAATCAACACAATGGGCCATGTGTAGAAATGTAGACTTCATTCAGCACTGTCTTCTACCACCTCTGCCATCAGTCCCCTTGAGTTACAATAGTAATTTGTAGAAGTTCTGGAGTTTTTCAGGGTTGTTTTTTTCTTTGCAGTATTGTAGTTATTGCATAACTGTTCTCTTGATTCTGTTTAATTTACTCTAAATTCATCTAAGTCTTGGTGACTTTCTTGTATTTTTTTCCTATATTTGATTAAATCTGTACAAAACAGTTTATTAATCTGTGCCTCAGTTGAATATCCATTCACTTTGCTTTGGCTCTTTGAAACTACAAAAAAAGTGCTAGAAAAGTTTCATCTATCTTCTTACTAGTTGGCCAAAGTGTTTTTAACCTTACAAATATATCTGCATTTTGGAAGCTGTTGATCAATTGTCATGAAAACTGTCATGACACACTATACAATTAGTCATAATTAATAATTGAGTATATATACAGATTACTTGAACACATTTATACATGTTGTCGGGGAACTAAAACTGGGACAATCCTGATGTGTACTCATTTAGGACCATATCCCATAATTCAACACCCCTGATTTGTTTGTTCAGATTAAAAAATATTGTACATACTGTCTGAGCAAATCAAGGTCTTGGTCATATCTTAGGCTGCTTATTCCTGGCATGACAAAATGACTGCAATTTTATTGAGGACTGAAGACTTGGGATAGTTGGGCTTTGATCCAAACTCTCAAACTTCTGCAAATGCTGCTTCTTTCAGATGTTCGATAAACAGAGGACAAAAACTGACCAGTGGGATTCACCTAAAATGTAAGGAATTTAGGAAGAGTATGAATGGTTAACCAGTTTAATCTGGGGGAAATATTATTTTTTCCAGAGCACAACTGGAGCCCATTTTGAGTGGTTTCACTATAACAAATAAATGTCAGAAACAATATACAGTGCCTATACTAATAAAAGTATTTCATGCAGAAAAATGGAACTAAGGCATCAGGTTCATTTGAGAATGTTTAAAATAGTTTTACTTCAAAGACAAATATTCATTTTTAATCTGTAATAAAGGAATGATTAGACTGATTGTCTCCTCGGGGAGGAGGGATAGTCTAACATACATTGATATGATAGAGAAGAAAATTATTTTTCCTGATGGACAAATGCTATACCAATTTTCATGAGAGCCGTCAGTAAGGAGGACAGACTGAGAAGTATACTTTCTGTAGGAGGCCTACAGAATTAGTTTCCATAACTGTGAATGCCTTCTCCTCTCACATAGACTTCCATATACTTTATAACATCTTGTAAATACCTGGTTATTTACATTATATCTTTGCCATTAGAATGTAAGCCCCTTAAGGGTGGGGACTAGGTCCTCACCACTACTCCATTCCTTCCCTCTTCTCCTCAGCCCTGAGGATTAGATAGGCACATAAGTGCTTAATAAATGCTTGGTGACTGAGGGGCTAGAAGTTATCTAATATAGTCAATAAAAGTGCCTACAGTATGATAGGCAGCGTGCTAAGCACTAAAAAAGGCAAAGACAGCCCCTTCCCTCAAGGAGTTTACAATTTAACGGTGGAGAAGACAAGCAAGCAAATACACACACATACATACACACACTTAATAGAAAATGGTAAACAGAGAAGGCAGTAGAATTAAGAAAGTCCGGGAAAGGTTTCGTGCAAAAGATAAGAGTTTAGATGGGACTTAAAACCAAGGAAGTGACTACCATCTATGTACTGGATAAGTAAGAGATAATAGAGGGAAGGCTCTAGAATTAAGAGAGGTTAGGGAAGACTTTCTGTAAATTACATTTTTGTTGGAACTTAAGGGAAGCCAGAAAAGTCAGCAAGTAGAGTTGAGGAGAGAGGTCATTCTAGGCATGGTGGACAGCTAGAGAAAATGCCCGAAGCCAACAGATGGAGGGTCTTGCTGGAGGAAGAGCCAGGAGGCCCATACAATCTCCTGATCTTACTATTGAGGAAACTGGGGGGTGGCGACAAATGTCAAGTCACACCAGAGGAACTTGGGCTCTCAGGCTGTAAAAATATTTCTCATTCTACTGCTTCTCAGTAATGTTTACCAGAAATTCTGTGGTGGACAACTCTTTTGGTTCCCTGCCTGCCAATGTATAGGGAAAGCAATAATGCTATACAGTGGATTCATGAGGAGGCATTCTACCATTGGAAACCAGATCAAGTCAAGAATATGGCGTCTAGTGGAAGCAGTCTTGTTTTTATTCTGTCTCATAAAAGTTCAGGAGTAGGATGCAGGACTATACACAGGGAGAATTAATCTGCAGAATTCGGGAGAAATAGCTCCAAAATTTAAAAAAAATCTGAAAATTTCACAATAATATTGTTGACTTTATATAGTGCTTGAAGGTTTGCAAAACAATTTTGCTATAGTATTTCATGTGATCCTTAAAACAACCATCTAATGAGGTAATCGAGGCTCAGAGATGTTATATAACCTGTCAGGGTTAAAGAGTAAGTTTCAGAGGAAGAATTTGAATACAGCTCCTAGTATCAACTATGCAATGGTGGAAGGTAATTCTAGGCATTAGAGGAGACAAATCAATTTAAAATTCAGTACGCAAGCAGTCTGATATGTAGATCTAGGTTACACAAAAGAAATGGATACAGAGAAGCAAGCAGAGATGTGATCAAAATGTTAAAAAGTCAAGACATTTGAGCAAATGTGGAAAATGCTAGAGTTATTTTGCTTAAAGAAGAAAAGACTTGAGTCAATGGTCTTCATTTTAAAAGAGGATGGGACAACAGGAATTTGGATTAATTTGTGAAGAAATTTTTCTGAGATTATCTTCTATGTGTGCTTCATGTGTGTATATATGTGTGTATGTGTATACATATCAACGTGTATTTATACAATATACATATATCTTTATGTATATATCCATACACATATGTATACACAGAGAGAGATCTTCAATGTACAGGGCTATTTGCACATTGTCTCTACCATTGAAATGTAAACTCCCTGAGGGAACCGCTGATGTTTTTATCTTTCTTTTTTTCCAAGGCATGTAAAACATTGCCTGGCCTATAGTAGATGCTTCTGACTATCTAAAGTGTTTATATCAAATGTGAAAAAAAAAATAAATTTCTTGTCAAAATTTAAAAAAGAAAAATTTAGTGAAATCTCTATTTCTGGACAGTTCTGTGATTATGATATTTTCTCTGATGTGTTGTATGAATTATAGAGAATATTACTGGTAGAGCCAATCTTATATAATCCAGAAGCAATTATTAATCACCTATACTAAGACTAAGGCACTGTGCTAGACATTTGAATTGAAAGAGAGAATAACAATGACAATAAGAAATGCTGATTAACAACAAATGGGAATTTGCCTATAGGGAAAAAAATGATGGGATTTCTCTTTCATGACTCAAGGCAAAGCACTGAATACCAAATTTTCCCTCGCGCACTGGATTTTGGCATTATTTTTCTCTCTTTTATTTTGTAGCCTTACATAGACTCAGTTATAAATACTGTGAATATTGTGTGAAATTAAGCAGTATATAAAACAAAGAAGCATCATCTAAGTCAAGGAACCGTTGGACTTAGATCTAGAAGGGAGGTGAGAGCTCATCCAATTAAATCTCCTTAATTTAAAGAGGACAATAAATGCCCTATGAGTGCTTTGCCAAAAAATGGTGAATTAGAGGCAAAGTCACAACTAGAACCCGTGTCCCCCAGTCTAATGCTCTTTCTACAGCAACAGACAGCCATCAAATAATTAAATTGAACAAGACCTCCAGAGGTCCCTTCCTCTTGGGAAAATTAATCAGTTTCCTTTAGGCTGAGCTATTTTTGGTGTGTGAGGACAAACTCACCTAATTCAAAATATCTGCTAAATCCTGTTCAGTCCAGTTCCCTCCACCACAAAACATTTTCATCTTTAGGAGCAATAATCAAATTAATACTAGGATTGTTACTGGAAATGAAATGACAAAGCCTCCACCCAGTGGTTCCTCTTAATTCCTGTAGGGCTACAAAACTCCCTTCCTTGGCCAACTCTTCCTTTTATGTATTGTCTTCCCCTCTTAAAACAGAACCTCTCTGAGAGTACATACAGTCTCACTTTTGTATTGTTTTCTCAGTATCTATCACAGTTCTCACAGCAGAGTAGATGCATAATCAATTTTTTTTTCTACTATCCATTCCTTCAGTCATTTGTTCATTGACTGATCTTGTAAGGATCCTTATTCATGTTCCTCTGAAAACTATTTCCTTTAATCTGCACTAGTTCTTGATGAAAATTCTCTTTCTTGATTGCTCAAGTTTAAATTAGTGCTTTGTTTCTCATTAAGGGGAAAATGAAAGACCATAGCTACTCCAAGGTAGTGAACAGTTTCAGTTGTCCATTTTCCCAGACAATGACTGGGGCACTAGGGAAAATACAGCCCTTACAGCTTTAATCTGAAAGAATTATACCAGAATTGCCCCCAAACACTTTTCTCAGAATCAAAGGGCTACTCTTCTTTTTAATCAGATTCCATCCCTACCTTTGCTAAGTTTGAGGAAAAAGATATGATTTCCACCCTAGCTTTGCCTCTCTTTAAAACAAGGGACATGTTACCCAAAAAGGAAAAAACTGAACTCTGGATTAACCTATAAATCAATAATTTGTAAATGCTACCAATATAAAAATATCAGTATAAACTGTTTCAGTATGGTCTTGGGAGATATGTTGTTTCATCACCATTAATCATAATCACCACATTGTAAGAAGAAGGAAAAAAATGAGAACCCAGAAAGTCTGAAAAGGGTGGGGAAGCAGATAAAGTCATTTCTATAAGCCTAGGGGCTTTAAACCTGTTCTAGCCAATCCCTGTAGTGTAGGGATCAGCTCTACGTTGTCTGGGGGATGAACTAGGTTATGCTTTAAGTCCCCTCCATCTCTCATTTCTACAGCTCTCGGCTTTAAGCTTCAGAGGTCAAGTACTCCCAAGAAAGCCCAGAAAATTCACATAGTCTTTGCCCATAAAAGAGCATTGGAATCCTGAATAAGAGTCAAAAATAGCCTTAGGCTAGCATTAAGGGCACTACCCATCCCATTGTTGGAACTCTGGGTCTTCAGGTCAAAAACAAACAATGATGAAAGAACAAAAATTAAAGAATGTTTTGCCTTTGTGATTACAAGAGCCTTAGGAAAAAATGCACTTTCGATAAATGGAACTGCTAAAAGAAGGTCAGTTGGCTTATTTAATTTGTAGTCGCAGTTCTGGCCCGGCTTTAAGTGAATATTTTAAACCACTGGCAGAGCCAAACATTCAATGCTATTCCCATTATCACAATTTAGATAGTCAATTAACACTGTAATCTGAAGTCTCTCATTTTGAAGGAAAGGATTGCCGGGCTAAAAATGTTGTACCACATAATATTAATAAACCTGACTACCTATTAAACTCTGAATATAATAGGAAAATTACCTTCAGGAAACATTAGTATTCATTACACCCAAAACATTAGTTTGTGTAGACAGCTGCAGACACAATTCATGTCATACAATATGGTGCAACAGAGACATTCCATGTAATGCTACTTGCACATTTCCATTCATCTTTTATCTGTTTTAAATAATTTCTTTTCATGATATTGCCCCTATGTAAGAATACATATTTATGAGTTTTAAATATTTAGAATTTTTTATGATTTTTGGAGGTAAAATACATATGAAGTTCTTTATAATTTGGGGGGTAAGGGCAGTCTGAATAAAAACTTATTAAATAAGAAGGAGCATGGCATAATGAATTTGGGGCTGACCTTGGAATTAGGAAGCCTTGAGTTCAAGTCCAGCCTTGGACATATCACCACGACCACCATCATCATGTTCATCGTGATTATTACCCTTATGTTTTCATCATCATAGCTAGTCCTTCTACAGTGTTTTCAGGTTGGCAAATATCTCTTTTTTTTATCCTTACAACAACCCTGGGAGGTCCTATTTACAAATGAGGAGACTGAATCAGAGAAGTGATTGTCCTGAGTCCCAAAGCTAGTAAATGTCTGAGGTCAGAATTGACTATGTTATTAGTTATTAGAGATAGTATAACTCTTACTGCCATAGATAATTCAATCAATTAATGTGTTTACTAAGTACATATTTTTTGCTGGACAATTTTCTTGCAAAAAAACATTAAAAAGGAAATTTCCAAATCAGGTGTTCTTCAAACACTGTGACCATGAGTCTGGACTAACAAACATCATTAAAGGGGTATCTACTCTAATAAGAACTTTAGTTTACTATTTTCTTATACTTTTATCCATCGAATAATGTCTCAGTCCTCAAGACATATTTTGTTGTATCTCTGGCTTTCTATTTTCATGAGCCCAACTTTTGAAATACCAAAGTACTTGCTGTGAAACAAAGGTTCCATTACAATTTATCTTCCCAAGACATAATGTTGTACATAGAAGAATAATTTCTCTTGGATGATATTCAAGAAAAGTATATGTTCTCCACCACTACTACCACCCCCACCCCCACCCCCAATTCCTTGAATATATAGATTGCCTTTTAGAAATCTAATATTTGCTTTGGAAAGTTAATCCCTTTAAATCAGAATGATGATAACACATAGAAATAACATCACTCAGCTTTCTGGGAAATCAAGATAAACACTTAAAAAGTAGAAACAAAAAATAAAAAGTAACATTAGATAATGGAAAGAGCTCTTAAAAATGTAATTGAATGTTATACCTTATAATCATAGTAATTGAAGGTCATTATCTAGAGGCTAGAAGGTTTTATAAATGTTCTCTTGGGTCCTTTAGAGATTCTTACTAAGGAGTAAGGTTGATTAAAAAAAAAAAAGATATATTTTCTGTTTACTGACCAGGAAGATTCAGAACTGGCCATTGCTTTTGTCCCTTATAACAAATTTCAGTGTCATTTATTGACAGACTAATTGGTTGGATAGAACAATCAGAGCAAGCTAGAGCTAGGGTCAAGGTTGCTAGAAAGACCCGCCATTGCTACTAGTTTTACTATGGGACAGTTGAGGGGAGGTATTGGCCTGAGATGGTATGCAAGACTTCTGTAAGCAATAATACATTCAGATCAATTTAGCCCTGATTTACTGAGTGCTCACAGTTTGCTTACTACTGGTTTGCTGGTTCTGCTCTCTCATTCAGGTTTTAGGAAGCAGTGGAACCTGGAGCAATGAGATCTATTATTTCATGGAGATTTTTTAACTAACTGGTATTTCCTATTCCCTAAAACTTTGAAATATAAAACGATACTTCAATTTTCTCTTTCAATCCCTCTGAGATTATCTCCAGTTTTTCCTATATGTATCTTGTGGATATATAGTTGTTTGCATGTGGTCTCTCCTATTAGACTATGAACTCTTTGAAGGGAAAGTCGGAATTTCACTTTTTTTCTATCCCTATCACTAAGCACAATGTCTAGCACTTAGAAATCTCTTATATTTAATTGACTTAATTTCACACACTGACAATTGAGACTTGAGAACTAGAAAGACCCATCTGCCCTGCTGGATAAAATACATCCTGTAGAGCAAAGACAGAAGGAAATACTGGCATCTCTACATTGCAACAGCATAGTATTGTACCTTAAAGGCAGGTAGACCTGAGCTTAACCCCTGGCTCTTACATTGGCTAGCTGTGTGATCACTGTCAATCACTTAAGCTCTCAATGCTCCAAGACTGAGAACCTTAGATCTGCATCAGCAGGAAGGACTTTCCTTGTAATGAAAGTTTACTATTTCCATGAAATCACCAGTTAGTTCTCCTACCTCCAAAAAATGAAGACATCCAAATTTTCTCGGGTGCTTCTGACCAGAACAGTAGATATTACAGTATCTTTTACATGTATTGCTTTATTTTTAAATTAAAAGAGGTGAACATGAGTCGGCTCCAGGCCTCCCTCCCTTGCTCTCTCGCTCCTTTCCGGAACCATGGCCTCCGGTGTGGCTGTCTCGGACAGTGTGATCAAGGTGTTCAAGGACATGAAGGTGCGCAAGTCCTCCACCCCCGACGAGGTGAAGAAGCGCAAGAAGGCGGTGCTGTTCTGCCTGAGCGAGGACAAGAAGAACATCGTGCTGGAGGAGGGCAAGGAGATCCTGGTGGGCGACGTGGGCCAGAGCGTGGACGACCCCTACGCACCTTAGGTCCAGATGCTGCCGGACAAGGACTGCCGCTACGCGCTTTGCGACTCCACCTACGAGACCAAGGAGAGCAAGGAGGAGGACCTGGTGTTCATCTTCTGGGCCCCCGAGTCTGCGCCCCTCAAGAGCAAGATGATCTACGCCAGCTCCAGGGATGCCATCAAGAAGAAACTGACAGGAATCAAACATGAATTACAAGCAGACTGTTACGAGGAAGTGAAGGACCGCTGTACTCTGGCGGAGAAACTGGGGGGCAGTGCCGTGATTTCCCTGGAAGGGAAGCCTTTGTGAGTCTCCCACTTCTGGCCCCCCTGCTGGGGCTGCCTGAGCCCAGTGGGGGAGCAGGCTGCCCCCTTCCTGCCAGACCCGTGGGGCTGGGGGGATCCTAGCAGGGGCAGGGCAATCAATCCCTTCACCCATTTGCCAAACCGCCTCAACCCCTGACCTCCCCACTTCACCCCAGTGGCTCTGGCCTTCCCAAACCACCTTTGATATTCTCATTCCTCTTGAGTTGTAGCAGACCAAGGTCTCCCCGACCCCCAGATGGGGGGGGAGGCCAGTATTTTTTTTTAACTGATACCCCCAGTTTTCTCCCTTCCCCGGTGCTGCCAACTTTTAACTGCAATAGTGGCTTTGTGCTCATTGTTTAAAAAAAAAAAGGAGGTGAACATGTGTTAGAAAATTGAACTGTTTGGCTAAAGAAAATTATAAACTCCTTTTCCCCTGAAATCTATGCCTGTAAAACCCTAAGCCCTTCCTTCTCCCCTTTCCCTCTCCTTATTCCCTTGAAGTTGCTCTCCTCTGTGATCTGTATTCCCTACCTGTTCCCTTCTTGACTTTCCCTTTCCTGCCCACCTCTAAAAGGTGCCCTGGGGAAAAAAAGTGACCACTCATAGCTTACATAGCCCCTATTCTAGGGATGAGGAGGCTTTTCTGACTTTATATCAAGGGGCAGATTTCTTCCTGTACACAGGAGAGAATAAAATCATTTTCTTAAAACTGAAGTCAAGAGATCAGTTCTCTTACTTTTCTTGTCTACCAAGGATACTTGAAGGATACTCCCTATAGATTTAAAGACTATAGAATACTCACTTTGGTATTTCTGTTGCTTTTAATAATTATCCTTTTCTCATTAGGGTATTGCGGTGACATAAAAGAAAGAATACATTAATGGCCCCAAATCCAGCAGAATTTGACTTAGATACTGAAAAGAAAATATTTTTTGATTATGATAATGGGATTAAAGCACTAATGCAGGGAAAGATGTCACTGTCTGTTCATTTTCAGATAATCATATGAGTTCTTAACCACTTGATACTGCTTTTTCCCCTAAAGAAATGAAAATCAAGTCACTGATTGAATGTTGAAGGAAAATTCATTCTTAGGTGCTTTCAAAGTCGATTAGAAGATAAATTCCTTAAGTAAGGAATGTTGCCTCTTATTCATCCAGAGTTAATCTTGAGATTTTTGAATATTGTGTCATTTCTAATTTTTAAAAATTCCATGATGACTCCTCTACCCTCCACCCCACCAAAAAAGAAAAAAAATTACTACCATCTGCTATACTTTCTAGGCATTCTTTTAGAAAATATAAATGCTCTTGGGTGGGTTGGTCTCTAAAATCCACAAAGAGTGCACTATCCATTTTGCCCCCTGATATAGACTGTCCTACCCAGGAGGAATCCTAGAGAGCCAACTATCTTACTTTTCAGATGATGCAATTTAACTCTATCTTAGTGTCAATGTCCTATTTTGGTTTTGTTTGCTTTTTTAAAAATGATGTTTCTCATTAAGTAACCAAGACCTAGGTGGTACAGTGGATAGAACTATGGGTTTGAAATCAAGAAGACCCATTTCTGTGTTTTAAAATCTGACTTCAGACATTTACTAGCTGTGTGATTAAGCAAGTATCTTAACCCTATTTACCTCAGTTTCCTCATCTATAAAATGAACTGGAGAAGGAAATGGCAAACCCCAAATGGGATCATGAAGAGGAGCACTAGTTTGAACTGAACTAGTAGTGGTAGCAGCAATCAATCTAAAAAGTGATTATCAAGGGGCGGCTAGGTGGTGCAGAGAATAGAGCGCCGGCCCTGGAATCAGAAGGACCTGAGTTCGGAGCCGGCCTCCGACACTTAATCCGCACAAACAAAAACCTAGCCGTGTAACCTTGGGCAAGTTACTTAACCCCAATTGCCCTAAAGGGGCGGCTAGGTGGCGCAGTGAGTAAGAGCACGGGCCTCGGAGTTTGGATGACCCGAGATCAGATCCGGCCTCAGAAAATGAGCACCCACGCATAAATCAAATGACTAGCCGTGTAACCTTGAGCAAGTTACTTAACCCCAATTGCTTTAAAAAAATAAAAATAAAATAAAAAGTGATTATCAACCTATGATATGTTAGTCATTACACTAACGCTGTTGAAATACAAAAATAGAAAGAAAACATCCCTTGCCTTCAAGTAGCTTTCATTTCTTAGGACAAGCACCATATATAAGTAGATGTAAGTACATACATATATACACAAATATATATAGATATATACACAAATATATATCACAATAAAAAACACGTGATTTTGGAGAGGGGAAGCTCTAGAAATTGAAAGGATAAGAAATGGAAATGTTATGGTTTTGAAAGTATCTCATTCAGCATTATAAAAAGCAAAAAAGCATTATAGTCATTGGGAGCAATCTGAACAAAGCCAATAGAGATAAGAGATAGAATATTGTGTGTGAGTTAGAATGATGGTATTAGTATAGTTGTAACATGGAGTGAATAAAAATGAGTAACAGGTAGTAAGTATGCAAGAGAGACTATCTAGATTGTAAAGGACATTAGATGCCAAGCAGAGGACTTGGTATTTTGTGCTTGAGGCAATCGGGAGTCACTAGAGGTTTTTGAGCTAGAGATCAGACCTGTGTTTTAGGAATATCACCCTGGCAATTATCTGAAATATGGATCATATAGGGAAAGGGAAATGGAAGCAGAGATATGACTTTGAATAGTATCTTCCTACTTTAATTGAAATGTGATGAGGGTCTGAAGTAGATGTTGGGGAGATGCTGTGGAGGTAGAATAGCTAAGACTTGGCATCTTGGGGCAGGAGTTTGGGACAGCCCTGTCACTCTGTGGAGAAGTGAGCTGTTGAAGTGAGTGTTGAAGATAAGCTTGATCCCTTTCATTAACTGTCCCAGGAGAATAGATTTAGAACAGGAGAGACCTCATAGGTCTAGTCAAATTTTTCTTTTATGAATAAGGAATCAACTGCCAAGGAAGATGTTATGACTGATAGCCTATAAGTGACAGGCTGAACTTGAACTGAGATCCTCTGGTTTTTCTCTTTTGCCAAGCTTTTTGATTGAAAACAACCTGACCCTTCTCCAAAAACCTTTTAAAAAGCATTTTCAGAATTCACATTTTTAAAAATCCTGTTTTTTATTTAATAACATTAGAAAAAATAAAGAAAATACAGTAAGTCGGCATGTTATGATAATAAAAGCAATTATAATAGCTAGCATTTAAAAAAATGCTTCGTGGTTTACAAAGTACTTTCTGTTATTGTTCAATCATTCAGTCATGTCCAACTCCACATGACTCCAATGTCCTTTTGTCCATGGGGTTTTCTTGGCAAAGATACTGGAGAGGTTTGCCATTTCTTCTGGAGTGTCTCCATTGTACAGTTGAGGAACTACAGCTAATAAGAGTTAAGTGATTTGCCCAGGGTCACATAGCTATTAAGTGTCTGAGGCCAGATTTGAACTCAGATCTTTCTGACTCCAAACCTGGTGCTTTATCCAATGACCCACAAACGTATGCTACCTCATGTGTTTTCCCAACAACTCTGTGAGGTAGGTGCTATTATTATAATACCAGTTTTACAGATGAGGAAATATCGCCCTGACTCAAGGCAATATAGTGACTTCATCAGAATCACACTCCTAGTAGGTGTCTGATACAGGATACAAATGCAGATCATTCTGGGCAAGCTAGGAGACAAGATGAACAGAGTTCCAATGGCACCTCAAGATGAATACTAGGTGACGCAGTGTATAGAACAGAGTGCTTCTAATAAAGAATATCAGAGTTCAAATACAGCCTCAGACCCTAGTTGTGTGACCCTGGGCAAGTCATTTAACTTGTTTACTTCAGTTTCCTCATCTACCCCAGGGTTGTTGTGAAGAACAAATGAAATAATAATTATAAAATGTTTAGCACGATGCTTATATAATCCTGGCCATGTCACTAAACCTCCTTCATCTCCCTCAGATTCCCCAACAATGAAATCCAATAATAGCTCCTACCTCTGAGATGCTTGTACAGATCAAAGAAGATATTATTTATAAAGTACTTAGCATGTAATAAGTGCTTAATAAATGCTTGTTCCCTTCCCTTCTCCAAGATCAGTGCTCCACTTAGACAGCACATGCCTAATTCTTAAACCTCATGATTTAGTTAAAGTCTCAAGGAATTGAGCAAAATTAACTTTCTTAAAACTAATCCAATAAGGTGTTTT
Organism: Gymnobelideus leadbeateri; assembly: GCA_011680675.1. Taxonomy (NCBI): domain Eukaryota; kingdom Metazoa; phylum Chordata; class Mammalia; order Diprotodontia; family Petauridae; genus Gymnobelideus; species Gymnobelideus leadbeateri. Next base: position 95,188 of record WOXC01010828.1, read on the forward strand.
ATTCACAAGGGAATCTTCTTTTTGCAAGGTTTTTGGCTAAACTACATCAAAGCTTTTGATACTTTTCCCCCAACATGAATGTTCCCAAATCTTGTAGTATTGTACAGTCCAAGATCTGTTGTAAGTTTTGGTTTCAAGGATCCTAACTGTCCTGCCTCGTTTTTATAAGAAAAATATCTGATTGTCCAATGACAACATAAGAGCAAAAGAGTGATCTTTTAAGGCTTCTCCAGAAAGAAGCAAGCCCAGTTGTAATATGTGACTTATCTCCTTCTGTGAGTTTGAGCTGATTTACCCAATCAAGATTCAAGCCTGTGGCCCTGAAGAATCTCTGTATTTTTAACCTAATGCTTAGACCAGTAAGTCACCCCTTCAGCTACAAATCTTTTTTAAAGACTATATTTTGAAGATATAATATACTTTGATCCATATACTACTCTAGAGTACAGGATAACAAGTTATTACTGTCAACATTTTCAGAAAGTAATTTGCCAACAGAGAGAGTAATATTATCCTTTATACTTTAAAACCAAGTGTGAACATGCTTGAAACCTTGTCATCGTCCTTTAAAATGGAAAAGGAGAGAGATTCATATAATTCTGAACTGTACAGCAGCTGTAGTTCAGTGTCAGTGACTAAGAAATGAACACACTGAAGGATCAAGTCATTTTGGAAAGAATTCCCCCAGCAGGTTACGTACGTACACACCCCTACACCCCACTCCCCCCAGCTCACCAACCACTTTGAAGCTTGTTGGTTTCCCTCAAGCTGGTTTAACCCTTTTGCCTAGTAGGGCAGTATAAGAGAGTAGAGAGTGAGACATTTAAAAAAGTGATGGAGTGGGGATGACAGAGGGAGCACTCTTTCAGAGGAGACAGGATGGAATGAGGTCACTTGATCAGGTAAAGAGTTGTTCTTGCTATTATTGTTGTTTAATCCCTAAAACCACTTTTATCAGACAGCTAGGTGGCACAATGGATAGAGTGCCAGGCCTGGAGTTAGGAAGACTCATCTTCCTGACTTCGAGTCTAGCCTCAGATACTTGCTAGCTGTGTGACCCTAGACAAGTCACTTTACCATATTTGCCTCAGTTTCCTCATCTGTAAAATGAACTGGAGAAGGAAATGGCAAACCACTCCAAGCATCTTTGCCAAGGAACCCCCAAATGTGATCACAAAGTGTTGTATAGGACTGAAATGATTAAACAACAAAAAAGCCACTTTATAATCTGAGACAGGGGCAAAGGAGGAGATAGATGGTGGCAGAAGGCACCTGAGTGACAGGTTGAGAGGGAGAAGGAAGAAGGAGGAAACTAATGCCCAGTGACATCAATTTCTATACATACACATATATGTATATATGTACTGTGTATGTATACACACATACACATACACATACAGACACACATAGCTACATAATTAACTGCCTCAAGCATGTGAAAACATCCCTTGGTGGATGGATGAGAATCATTTGTTCCAGCAGCCATGAAGGTGTCTGAAATAGGGGATATGGAACATTTAGAGCTTGGTCAGACATCAAAGATGCCAAGGTCATCCACTGCATCCCCAGTGATGACCAGTCATTCTGACTTTAGTCCTTCTCCTGTACTTTGATGACTCTGAAAGAGAGAGTGAGGCTCTCCCTTGCTTAAATTCAGTCCACAGGCAAACCAAGAAGACATCACCCTGTGATTTCATTGGTCCTCTTAAAAACATGAAGAGCAACACCTTACTCCCCTTCACTTACTCTTGATTCACTGACTCTGGCTCCCTGGCTGTTCCAAGAACTTTTTTGGTCTCTAACCATATTTTTGGATAGATCATGTAGCTGGGCCTGAAGTCATGAAGACATGAGTTCAAATCCAACCCCACAGACTTACTAGCTGTATGACCCTAGGCAAGTCACTTAATCCTATTTCCCTCAATTTCCACATGTATAAAATGAGTTAGAGAAGGAAATGGTAAATCACTCCAGTGATTTTGCCAAGAAAACCCCAAATGGAGACACAGAGTTGGACGTGACTGACAATGATTAAAAATAGCACCCTCAGCAGAGTTGGGAAAATCAAATGAAATAAGATATTAAAGCATTTTATGAACCATAAAGTGCTAAAAAAAAAATGCTAGCTATTATTATTGTGGTTATTATTAGGACATGCTGATTTATTGTATTTATTTAATTTTTTCTAAGTGTTATTAAGTAAAGAAAAACAGGATTTCATTTTTTGAAATGTGAATTCTGGACATTTTTTGCAATGTGAATTTTTGGTAGAATATTTATGGAAAAGGTCAAGAATCAGATACTACCCCAAAAGGAACTCGATAAATGTTCATTGATTTATTGATTGAGTCTAATCTGGAGGTATTCCGTCCAAAGGAAGATAAATTTTGTTGGCTGAAGTGTAGCTTGATATTTTGGGGTTTACCAACTAGATTTCTTTCTCAAAGACTATGCCCAAAATCGAATTCTCTCTAGCCCTCATTGATTGGCCAACAATAAATAGAGCTCTACACAAGCATTTTAATGGTTAATTTTAGGATCCTGACTGCTCAGAATTAATGTAAATAGTAATCATTTCTTTTCTGGCCAGAAACAACCCTGAGGGTCTTCCCCTCCCAATTTGATAAGATCCAATTATTAGTTTATTTATTTATGTTAAGATTAAAGGAGTCACCCCTTGGCTAACTTCTTAAATAGCCTTAATTACTGAATGGGCTCTGCCTCAGACAAAGTGAGAACTTGGAAAGACCTTACCTTCAAAAGGCCAAGTTCTCTCACTGCATGCTGGGCCATCTCCAGTTGTTCCTCATCTCTATCTGGTCACTGAACCCAGATTGCTCTGGAGGAGAAAGTGTGGTTGGTGATTTTCCACAGCCATCCCTCATTGTAATCTAATTCACTCAGGAATTATGGCATTAACTTCCTGAAGCCTTTGGTCCTCTTTGAGAAGGAAGAACAAACCAAACAGGGACTAGAAATCTAATCTGGAAGAACAAAAAAATGAGATAGAAGGCTGGATTTGGAGCCATTAAAACCTGAAATCCAATCCTGACTCAAGACACTTGTTAGATTGCAAAGCAAATCATTTGACTTCACTAACCTTACTTATCTGAAAAATTGGTATGATAATAGCAGCTAATTGGGTTGTTGTAAGGAACAAGTGAGATGTGAGATAAGAAGAAAAAGTTTTATGTTCCTTAGTACTATTTAATTAGCTTCTTTAATCCTGCTTATGCTTTCTACCAACCCTCTGAGTATAATTGCAGTAATAATAGCTAATAGGCATATAGTGTTTTTAGATATATTAAATGATTTTTATACCTTATGTTTTATATAGTATTTTATTATTATGTTACATCAGTATATCTTTATTTTAACTATTTTTATATTTCATTTGATCCCCACAACTTTTTAGGTAGTTGTAGGTAAGCTATTTGTTTAGCTAGGCTTTTATCCTCTCTTTTTCAGATAAGAACTGAAACTGAGAGGTTTAATTAATTAATCCCTCAAACTATGTGGTGTGTCAAATCTTAGTGCTATTTTGAACTTTAACAACTTAAGAAAAATACTAATAACCTTGAGTAGCTTAAGAATTCACTGTTTTTTAGACTGCCTTATAAAAGTATTGGATTCATGTAAAGTCATCTAATTCAACTTTGTCAATGTTATTTTTTTTAAACTGATCCTGGGATTTCATTGATCTACCCAGGGAGCTCCTGATGAGTAATACCCTCTGCCAATAAAATTGGGCATGTTCTTTGCCACCCCCACATCTTAGAGAAGTGTCTGGGGCATTGGCAGTTTAAGTAACAGTCCATCCAGAATCCCAGAGTCAGTCTATATTAGAAGCATTGAAGAGGGTCATCATAAAATGATGAGGTATAGGGTAGAGTTAGGGGTGCTGAGGACCTCTAAATACCAACATGCCAGGTCCTGCTGAATGAATTCGACTCAAGTCTTCTCTCAGCCAAAGAAAAGCAAAGTTTATTAAAAGTTTGCCATAATGGGTAGACTCTTAAGGAGCCTCAGTATCTGTAAGGCTTGTATTAGATACAGAGCAATTCTGTGGTATGTCTTTCTATGGCACTCTCACACCACATGGAGACAAGATGGGGTCTTATATACAGAAAGGTTGTGGGAGAAATCTAGGGGTGCTCTTGGGAGGAGTTTGGGGAGAGTCTTCAGGAGGAGTCAGATGAGGTCAGACTCCAGTAATGAGTTTGGGGAGGGTCTTCAGGAGGAATTAATGAGGTCAGGTAACAGTTGATTTGGATATAGATATTTTGATAGGCTCAAGGGTGGGAAGTAGATGGACAATGAAGGGCCAAGCTAGTAACAGAGGTCTGGGCCCAGCCACAGTGAAAGGCTTATGGCTTCATGTAAATGCCTCATCAAATGGGACAATTCAGTCAGAGTTCAAGGGGGTTCCCAGAGCTGGTACCTCATCAGCAGGAACTTGAACTCGAGTCTCCTGACTCAGAGGCAAGCTGTCTCTCAACTAGGATACCCTGCCCCTTATTATTTCATTCCAGGTAACTTCATGAATTTCTCATCAGGAAATCGCAGAGCTACAAGCCAACAGCAAATAAAAAGAGGTGTCAGTTCCAGCTGAGTTGAGTGATGCAGATACCGCCTCAGTTTCTTTCTGAACCTTGCACAGAAGGAAGCATTGTCTCTAGCATGAGTTCCTTGGGGTTATCTGTGTTTGTTTCAGAGCAGCCTGACAAAGGCCTTGAAGTTGTTTTTCCTTCTCCCAGTTACTTTGAACTACTGAGGAGAAATCTACCTGTCGCTCACAACATATTCTATTACCTGCTCCTTACAATATTTCTGATTTTCATTTTGTGCTGTAGTGCAGCTCTCTTGTATTGGAGGACGAGCCCTCTAAATTCTTGAATTGGTTGATGGATTTGGCAGTAAATCTTACACAGCCCTTCAGTTTTAGGGAAGGCCTTCACAAGTAGTCCTCAAATTACTGAGGTATTGCCCTCCAAAATTTTTTTCTGTTCAAGTTGTATGGAACCCAGGAGGTGCTGTGTTTTTTAAGCTATTTTATTGTCAATAATTAGATTACCAGACTAATCTGTAAGAGTCCACTGAACTTGGAGACTGGAAGGCCTGTGTTCAACTCTCACATCATACACTCCTTAGTTAGAAGCCCTGGGGCAAGAGACCTGACTTCTCTGAACTCAGTTTCCTCCTTTTCAGAAAAGGAATTGCATCCACAAGGCATAGTACAGTCCTTGGAATACAGTGAGGGACTACTAAGTGCTACTCATTGTCTGTGAGGGGATAATAAAGCTCTTGGAATCAACCTCACAAGGATGTTTTGATGGTCACATGAGATAATGCATTTAAAGTACTATACTTGGCAAACTTCTCTGTGCAAATATAATTTGGGGGGGGGGGGCAAGTAGAAGCCAGAGTAGTAATTATGATTTAATCAGAAAAGACAATTCACAGTAATGAAATTCTCTCTCCAGATGCAAATGAGCATCTGTTTTGTGATTTAGAGAGCTCTCTGAGGACAATGACAGCTTAAAGGACTTGCCCAGGATCATACTACCAGTATTTGTCTGAGGCAGGATTGGAACCCGGGACTTTCTCAGTCTTTGTCTGTATTACTTTATAGCATGGTGGATATTATTATTATTATTTTTTAAGAATTTCACTAATTTCAGTCAGTCAAGTTTAATTAAGTGCCTTCATTGTTCTAAGGGCCTGTGATACAAGAAAAAAGTATAAAACAATCCCTGTTCTCAAGGACCTTATGATCTAATAATAAATTAATAAAAATAAATCTAATAATAAATTATAATCATCACTGGACAGACAGATGGCACAATGGATAGAGTGCTGGGAAGCCTCATCCTCCTGAGTTCAAATTTAGCCTCCACACACTTACTAGCTGTGTGACCTGGGGCAAGAAACTTAAACCCCTTTGCCTCACTTTCCTCTTCAGTCAAATGAACTGGAGAAGAAAATGGCAAACCCCACTCCATTATCTTTGCCAAGAAAATGCCAAATGGGGTCACAAAAAGCTGGACCTGACTGAAACAACTGAGCAACAGCGTTATCACTGTAATCATGTTCTTTTTGGATGGGCTTCACAACAGCGTTATCACTGTAATCATGTTCTTTTTGGATGGGCTTCACACAAGTTACTATCCTGCTATTATTTTTTTGGTCAAGCATTTATTTATTACTAATAATGACTATTTACTTAGCACCTACTCTGTGCAAGGCATTGTACTAAGCACTTTACAACCCTTTCAGATAAGTGCCCTCATTCCCATTTTATAGTTGATGAAACAGACTAGCAGGGGTTAGATGACTTGTCCAAGTTGACATAGCTGATAAGAGTGAAGGGAGATTTAAACTCAGCTCTTCCTGACTCTAGGTTCAGGGCTCTATGAACTGCCATCTAGCTGCCTCCGGTATGTTCCAGGCACTTAAGGACTGGTGGTCCAAAGAAAGTCCAAAACAAAACATAATTCCTACTCTCAGGGATCTCAGTCTCTGACATTTAATGTTAATTCTATGCCCGATTTTCCAGCTAAAGAAGATAATTGCCTTTTGTCATTGGCTAAGATGGCTAGTATATGGACTCATATTCAGTGTTGTTATTGAGTCCTTTCTGTCATGTCTGACTTTTTGTGATCATTTTGGGGTTTTCTTGGCAAAGATCCTGGAATGGTTTGCCATTTCCTTATCCACCCCATTTTACAGATGAGGAACCTGAGGCAAACAGGGTTAAATGACTTGCTCAGGGTCACACCGCTAGTAAGTGTCTGAGGCCAGATTTGAACTCACAAAGATGAGTCTTCCTAACTCCAGGCCTGGCATTTCTATCCACTGTGCCACCTAGGCTTATGGCCTCAGGGAAATGCCTCAGCAAAGGGAAAGATTCAGTCAGAGTTCAAGGGGGTTCCCAGAGCCTGTACCTCATCAACCTGATGAGAAACATTAAAAATCCCAAACAAACAGGGCAGTTACACTAAGTCATTTTCCAGATACAAGGTGAAACGCTCTTGATGACCAGCCTAGGAGCAGACAGGAGGTATAATTATGATTATGATTATCCCATACTGTGTCTAAAGAGATCACTGTGACAGGATAGTGAGGGTGTTGCATTTGGAGTCTGGAAGTTTTAGGTAGAAATCTCACCTGGATCCTTATTAGTTATGGGAACTCGAGGATCATGTAAGCTCTAAGTGCCTCAGGCAAATTCCCTAGGATTTATCTAGGAAGCTTTGAGATTTGAATTGCTGATTGCTGGAGAGAGTTCCCATATTAGAAATTTCTTTATGCTGAAGAAATCACAGGTCTTTCACGTGTTCTCTTAATGTACCAAGTAGTATACTATACCATAGATGGCACCATCAAAAGAAACCTCCTCCTAGAACAGTGTTTCTATGAGAAAAGGCATTTGAATTCTAAGTAGGATGCCAGGAACATGCTGGGAATTTCCTATATATACTTTGGGTGTATGTAGGGTCTTCCTTGGGAACAGGAGCCTTTTCCATATGACTGAGAGTTGACTTCATTCTTTGGATATGGCAATCATCTTTCCCTCAAAGGAACAAAATTGTTCTGGGAATATAGAACCATGCAAAATGGATGAGGAGAGGACTCTGGGTTACTTGTGTCTAATTCTGCTTTGGAAGAAAGAGGGCCCCCTAAAGTTCTCTGGCAATGAATGAGGAAACCAATTGACCAACCAAAGTTAGGCAACGAAGACAGCTTCATTTTAAGTAAAACTCTTTCTTCTTGGTATGATCTCTAAGTCATTGCTTTAAGGCATAAACTCTAACTGCATCGAAGCTTTGGAGGTTGGAGATGGGGATAAAAATGGAGAGAGCCTTGTTAACACACCAGGAAACTTTGGGCACCGCTCTTAAGGGAGTGTGGAATCAACCAATGACAGGGCAAGAAGATGAGTGGGGTCCTGAGGACACACAGCCTCTCATGGATTTTGTCTCCAGCAGTACCACACCTGTATTTCTCTCTCAGTACTCCTCCATTCTGCTCCTTCCCTCTTCTTTTTTGTTTGTTGTTCTTTCCTTTCTTTCTGATTCCAGGTTCTTTCTCCACTATACTCCCTAGCTGCCTGATTCCCTCTTCTTTACAAGCTCCTAAATTTCTGCCTTCAGAGCCAGATCTTGGCCCCCGGCAGTTCTTAACCTAAATCTGCAAGTGTCAGTGAGAATAACATCTTCCCAGTCCAACAGCCCCTATCATTTTGTGGCTGCATGGAGGCGTACCTCAGTGAGTGGGTTTTGTGCTATTTGGAAGTAACCAGGGAGTAAGACCCCTGACATCCCACTTCCTATTTTTATCATGAGTGGGACAGTGACTCACACTAATTATGGCAAAATATATGAGTTATCTGCATTATAATTCACTTCCATTTATTTTACTCCATCCCACCTCACACCCACTTCCTTCAAATTGCCCATTTAACTGTCACAGTCACCACCATCCCACCATTCACTCAGGTTTACTCTCCTTCCCATATATCGCCACTCTCCTGGATTATTGCAATAACCTGCTTGGTCTCCTTGTCTCATTTCCCACACTCCAACCCTTCCTTGACACTGCTACTTAAATGATTTTCTCAAAGTACATATTTAACCATGTCCTTGCCCTACTTAGTAAATTCAATGACTTCCAATTGATTCCTAGATTAAATATTTCATCTTTTTTCCCCATTATCTTAAATTTCTACTCTTGTGTTTTATAACATACATAATTGTCAGTACAATAGAATGAGTATATAATGTCGCTGGGGATAGGCATGACTCAGACCAGTCTCTTGCTTGTTTAGATTCTATAATGGAAAAAGGGCTCCTTAGCCATAGAAGAGAAAGCATATTCAACCAAGATAAATTAGTACTTAGTTTGGGTAGATCATACTCCTACCACCTCTCCATGCATCTGGTCATCAGGGCAGAGTACAATGACTATTTGACGCTTGAAACATCTGACATTTCTGTAGGGCTCCAGACCCTCTCGGATGCCCTTAGTCAAGCCAATAGGCATTTATGAAGTGCTTTCCATGCAACAGGCACTGTGCTTAAGTGCTTCACCTTGGAAACTGAAAAATAGGTAATGTGGTCAGATATATGCTTTAAGAAAATCGCTTTTTAGTTTGTGGAAAATGGATTGGAGGTGGGACAGCCTTAAGCAAGAGCCTTATCCTCCTGTGACAATCAAGTCCCTGGGATAACTATGTTTCTTTTCAAGGAGAAACCAGCCCAGCCTGCTTTGGGGAAGGGATCAGGACATTATTCCCAATACAAATATGTAAAGAATTAAATATACCCAGATTATTGGTGATATGTGTTAAGACATTTCTTACTGTTTTGTACACACACACACACACACACACACACACACACACACACACACACACATACACACACACATTTAAATGTTTGTAGACCACTGATGTGAAACTTGCACATGTGCTGGTCCAAAATAATGAAGACTTGTATTGGAGTGATGAAGGAAGATAAAGATAAATAGGAAACAAATTAGAAAGTGAAAAAATTAATAGTACATACTATAATAGAAAGGGAACTGGGTCTAGATTGCAGTTCCGTAGCTTTACTACCTTTGTGACCTTGGGCAAGTCACTTAAACACTTAGGACTTCACTTTTCTCATATGTAAAATGAGGAGGTTGAACTTGTAATCTCTGAGGTGCTGTATAGGTTTAAATGTGATACTTGGATAATTAAGAGAAATTAGTGATTGAATTTAGGGGATAAAGGACAGGAATAAGATGCCTGCTAAAAGTGAAATATGATTCTTTTTTTGCATATAGAAATGGGAAGAGTCACTGTAAATCATCTCCCCTCTTCATTATGATAGATTTCCTAAGGACTGCTCCTGGGCAATTTATGTTGCAAGGCAATGGTTTGTTCTTGGCTGGGATAAGGCTAAGTCATGGAAAGATAAGTTTTTTAATTCATAATTTTTTCAGTAATTTTGATTTACCTTCCTCCCTAATTAGTGAGGTTCTGGAAAGGAAAATAACTCCTACTCTTGTGATATCAGAAACATATAAAAAGATTCACTGATGGGTAAGGGAATTAATAAGGGAAGGCTGGCCTCAGATAAAATGGCAGGGTAGGTGGCTTTTGTCTTCAGTGGCAGGATACTGAGGTCTGAAGGACCCTGAACCTATCAGGAGGACTAGGCTTCACCTTCCTTAGAAACTCACTCATACTGTGACCTGGCCAAGTCATTTACCTCTGAGTCTTAGCTCCCTCATCTGTGAAATGGGAAAACTACTACCTGCATCCCCTAACTCACAGAGATTTTGCGGAGCATACTTTTCACTATTTACTATGTTCCAGGGATATAAAATGGATATAAAAATAAGACAGTCCCTACCCTCAATAAATTTATGTTTCTGGTTAGATACAACAAGTTTGTATTGAGTAGTTATAAGATATATACAAAAGAGATAGTGTCATTTTGGTTTGAATGGTACTAGCTAGTAATAGAATAATAAGGTAAGGTCTATTGAAGAAGGTGACATTTGACCTGGACCTTGAAAAGAGACTGGGATCCTGAAAATTAGAAGGGAGAACATTTCAAGTTTAAGGGGCATTCAGCGTATGGAGACAAGAGATGAAAATTTATTCATTTTGCTTACTGGAGAGTGGTAAGTAGGCCACTTGGGCAGAAGTGTATAGTTCAGGAGGAGAAGTGATTTGTAATCAGTATGGAAATTTTAACAGAAGTCAAATTGTGAAGGATTTTAAATGCCAAACAGATGAGTGTTTTTTTTTTCACTTTTTATCTTGCAGACAACAGAGACCCCCTGGAGCTAGATATGACTGGACCTATATGTTAGACATATTAGTTTGGAGGACAGATTGAAGACAGGATAAGAAGACTAGGCTGAATGAAGGCTGATGCAATAATCCATATGAGTTAGAATTACAGTAATTTTAATGGGAATGAGCAGAAAGGGCTACATGTGAGATGTTGAAGAGGTTGGATAGACAAGGCATGGCAACTGATTGGATATAGTTGAGAGAATGTAGAGTCAAGGGTGATCGCAAATTTATAAACTTTGGTGCCTGGAGAGATCATGGCATCCTTAAGAGAAATGAGAAAGTTAGGAGGATGAATGGGTTTAATGGGGAGGATAATGAGTTTGGTTTTAGACATGTTGTTTGAAATGTCTGCAGTACAGATAGAAATCTTTTATCAGGTAATTGGAGAGATGAATTTGGAATTGGAGGGAGATAACGGCTGCATACGTAGATTTAAGTTATTACATGGAGATGATAGCTGTGTCTACAGGAGCTGAAGAGCTCCCAAAGAGAAAATGTCGAACCAGGAGAGCAGAGAGTCCAGATATATCCTCATATATAGTGGGGGTGATGGGGACATGTATGATGATTCTACAAAGAAGACTGCCCTCAAGGAGTTCTGATTCTAATGAGGGAGACCAAAAATAGATGTGAAGATAGAAATCACAGAATAGAAGGGACAAGTAATTATAGGGAAAGGCACCTGCAGAAGGAGAGGGAGAGAATCCAGAAATGGGATAAAGCCTATGCAAAGGAACCGAGAAGGAATGTGTCCTATTTGAGGAACAAGAAGTAGGCTAGTGTAGCTATATTGTAGACTTTGGGAATAAACTGAAAGGAAAATGGAAAGGTGGTAAGGATCTAAGGGGCGAATATCATTAAATGTTAAATAGCACTTAATATTTTATCCTGAAGATACTAGGGAACTATTACTATTATGGAATAGGGTAATATGGGTACCTTGTTTTAGGAAAATCACCAAGTGGAGTCAAGAGATACTTGAAGCAGGGAGATCAATTAGGTGGTTGCTATAATAAAAGGGAACCTAGGTGGTGCAGTGGATAGAGCACCAAGCTGAGGAAGTCAGGAAGATCTGGGCCCAAATGCTACCTGAGACACTAGCTGTGTGACCCTAGGCAAGTCACAGTTTTGTCTATTTGTCTCAGTTCCTATTCTGTACAATAGGGACACACAGAAGTAGGAAAGTGCAAACCATTCCAATGTCTTTGCCAAGAGCTGAACATGACTGAACAAAAACAGTACTAAGACAGGAGGCTAGCTTTATAGATTAAGTGAGAAATTGTACCAGAATGAAAATATTAAAGAGTGGATGAAAGTGCAAAAGCAACCATCATTACCGAAGTGATAACTGCTCAATTTTATATAAATCTGATACAAAGTGCAGGTTTATTTTTATCAGATGGTCAAGGATAGACTCAGAGCTGGACAATCTCTACAAAAGCAGGCAACCAAATTTTCCTATTGGGTTCAGGTTCAGGGGACAGCAGGGTCCCCTATGCGACCCAACCATCAGGAAGAAGTGCCAGTCATTTCAGTAGGCCCTAGGCAAATGCCTAATTGCCCTCTAGAGCTGATTTGAGACTGAGTATCTTCTTAGTCTAATGGACTAATATGAAAGAATCATCTACACTTTGGGGTCAGAGATACATGTTATTCAATGGAGAACAAAGTACTTGTTGTGAACTTCCTGAAATGGCAGCTAGAACAAAAGTTGGCTTTGTAATTTCCCACTTTTTCTAGCAAATTATTAAAAAATTTAGCAAGTAATATGGAAATGGTGTTTTAAAATTAGCAAAGTAACTCATTTGACCTTTGTGACAAACCTTTCCTGTACATTCCACTGATATTATTGTGCCCATTAAACAGATTAAAAAACTGGGGTTAAGAGGCTCCTGGTCACTTGTGCCAATTCACACAGATCAAAGGTAGAATGTCACAGTGTCAGAGGTAGAACTGAAGTCTTCCTGACCTCACATCTGTCCTTCTATCTAATATACTGCTCTGCTAATTAGAAAATAGAACAAAGCAAAAGTGTGCATGTTTTAAAGAAAGCTAGTGGCTCAGTGAATAGAGCATTGGGTCTTCTTTCTCCTTCCTTGAGTCATGCATGAATCACTGGCTGCTTATTTGTCCTCTTGAGTGAGTAGAATGCAGTACAACAAACGTACATGCTCCTGTCTCCATTGGTTTTCGTTTTTTCTTAGCCAGTGACAACTTAGATGGAAATTTTGTCTCTTTATAAAAATATTATTTAGTCAAAGAACCCTAGAGTATCAAGGCTAGAAGAGTTCTTGGTTTGAAACAGCCTTGGTTTGTGCTGATCTTGAGAGAGAGAGTTCATTGTGGAAGACTGGAAGGATTATCATGCCTCAGGGAGGGTCCACCTGAGATTAGGTAAGATAAATTTGTCTTGGACCTAGTCAGCATGCAGAGGCATTCTATAACTCCTTACCAGGAGGAGATAAGGTAGATTGTGGGAGCAGTCTGGGTCTGGGGTTTAAAAAGGACCAAATGTAAAGAAGGACAAGGGATTCACATGTTGTCAAGGGAAAATGTAAAGTTGAATTGTTTCATTACAGGATCCCTAGGAAAGCAGGAAGAGGTGAAGTGAATAGAGATTGTCTTGTAGATGGGGAATAGGTTTAAGAGGTAAGGCACAGAAGATCTGAAAAGAGAGTAGCTTTATGGTGACTAAGCGCCCACATTTCAGAGTTAATGGATTATGGAGGTGGATCCCACATGGTTCATAGTGAGATCCCGGGTGTGATCCTTCTTGTGCCATCACTGAGGGGGAGAGGAAGATGAGGTGAGAATATGTTAAGTCCCCAAGTATAAATCTAGGGATTTGGGTACAAAGGAAGACAACCATTTAGATATTGTTCTCCTGGAGGAAGGAGATAACAATGACCTGTCATGGCAGCTGGTAGATAGCCTCCAGGGTGTGGATAGGGCACCATTTTTGGATAGAATGAACTTTCCAAAGAAAAGAGGTTTCTAAGTAATGTCCAAATGGGAAAGCTGTGGAAGAAGCATCTAACAGGAATTATAATATGGCTACTTCTCCCATAGATCCAGCAAGCTGGGAGTCGGTTGGTAGAGCATAATGGAAGGCACATTTATTATTGGAGAAGGTAACCTGGGGAAGAACCAATTTCCCATGATTTGAAGGAAATTTAAGGGGAGTGAGAAAAGGTCTAATTTGAAGGCTATTTTAACAGTAGAATTGGCATCCTTGACGTCACAGTTGAGGGGGACACCTGAGTGGGAATTAGACACAGGAAGGAAAAAGAATTAAAATGAAGTTTCTAAAGGAGTAAGGAGTAGTATCCAGGGAAGGGAGGCTTTTTTGTTTGTTTTGTTTTTAGGGCTTTTTGTACATTCTTATGTAAATGAATTATTACTAAAGCATGCAGCCTATATACACTAACAGCATAGCTCTTATTATAATTGTTTATGGTGAGCAAAATACTTTACATATATTATCTCATTTGATTCTCACAATAATTCTGTGATGTTGGTTGGTATTATTGTCCCCAGACAAGGTTAAATGACATTTCAGGATCACGTAACTCCTAAGTATATGAAGCAGAAATTAAACTCAGGCTCACCTCATTGTGGTACAATAGGAGTATTGCACCTGGAGTCAGTAGATCAAAGACCTTGGGTTCAGATTCTGTTTTTATCTGCCTACTATTTATGTGATCTTGTATTTGTTGTTTCACCTGTCTGGAACCAGTTTAATCAACTGCAAAAGAAAGGGGATAGACTAATTAACATTTAAAATGCATTTCAGCTCTAAATCTATCCAAGTTTGATACTCTGATCTCATGCATTCTGGTCACCTAGCACTTATTGTTTCCATGATTTCATATGTCATCCCCCAGGTTATTTGCATTTCCCAGAGTTTCCAAGGATGATAATTAGAGAGGGGATAGGGTGGGAGAAACCATACTAATGGGAAGGGGATAGAGAAAAAGGCTACTCTTTTATCTCTTCATTATCAATAGTCTTGAGAAAGAGAGAGAGAGAGAAAGAGAGAGAGAGAGAGAGAGCGAGCACTAATAAAGGCCAAGTAGGGGATAATATGCAAGCAGTGTATGACATATTTGGAAGTAGTTGGGGCCTTGCAGGTCCCCTAGAATCATAACGAAAAGTCAGCAAACTCTTTGTAGGGCTGACTTCTGAGTAGGTGGCAATGATAAATGTTTGTGAGACAGATGTTGCAGAGGAAATAGAATTTCCACAGGCTTAGCAATTCTCAAAAATTGTCTGGAAGCCTTATTTAAAGATATTTTTTTTCCAAAAATGGAAATAATCCTTTTTTTCAATGAGGGCAATCTTTCAAAATTTGAAGGAAAGGACTTCAAAAAAGAAAGGAGGAAGTGAGCTACAGGTTAAGAATATGGTATCAGAAAATGTGATTTGGATTTCTGGACTGATGCTTTAAGATACAAAGCTTAGCCTAGTGTTTAGCACATAGAAATCACTTTAATATGTGCCTGTTGCCTGCGTGCAGCTGAGGAATTAAAGATTTGCGTTGTTCATGAGAGGTGGTGTGGTATGGTAGATAAAGGACCTTCCTCAAAACCAGAGAAACCTAGTTTTAAGACTTGCCTCTGACATGTACAGGCTGTGTACAATCCTGTACAGGTCAATTTAACTGCTCAGTGATCAACACTAGCAGTTCTCTTAAGTGTACTCCAGGAACCCTTGGGGGTCCCCAAGATCTTTTCAAGGGGTCTGTGATGGCAAAACTATTTTTAAAATGCCGCTAAGATATTTTAATTTCTAATATGGTAAAATATCATGAGATATGACCCATGTTACCAAAACCATTTGGAGTCTTCAGCAGTTTTTTAAAGTGTAAAATGAAGGGGTGGCTAGGTGGCGTGGTGAATAGAGCACAGGCCCTGAAGTCAGGAGGACCAGAGTTCAAATCCAGCCTCAGACTCTTAACACTTACAAGCCATGTGACCTTGGGTAAATCATTTGCCCTGCCTTCTGCCCTCCAAAAAAAAAAAAAAAAGGCAAAAAAAGTGTAAAATGATCCTGAGGCCAAAAGGTTTGAAAACTGTTGATTTAGCCAACTCTTTAAAATAACAAGTTGTACTGAAGGTGTTGACCTGCTTTGGTAGAGGAAATTTCCTCATTTGGGAGATCACCATACCAATGAAATCACAACTCTAATCTGCATTCTCAACTCCTTTTGCCTGGTGCTGACTTCATCCTTCAGGAGGAAGACTTCAGGTCTTTGGAAAGGGAGGTAATTGGCCGACTGTTCTTGGCCCTGTTCAGACCCCATCTGAAGTGTGGCATTCCTTCCTGGCTGTAACATTAATGAAACAACATTTATGGAAGGAAATTAATGAAGTGATGCATATCCAGAGGAAGGCAAGGAGGATGGAGAGGAGACATGCTTATGGTTATGTCACTATGAGTATTAGCAAAACAATTCACATTTGTATGGTATGTAAGATTTTCAAAAGGCTTTCTTCACACCCATCCTGTGGGTTCAGAAAATATCCTCATTAACTCATTAAAAACAAAACAAAACAAAAAAGACTTTGAGAAGTTAAGTGACTTTCTTTGTCAACTTGTACAAGTACAGATAAAGTATCTTAGTAGATTGTCAGCTTTCTAAGAACATGGACTGTTTTTAATCATGTATCTCTATCATTTACCTTACAGCTTTACAAATCATGGGTGCTGTAAAAATGTTTGTTGAATTGAATTTACTGAATAATGAGTTATCTGAAGTAGTTTAAAAGGCTAGCCTGCAAGGAGCTCAAAGTATAACTAGGAACATTCTCTCTCTCTCTCTCTCTCTCTCTCTCTCTCTCTCTCTCTCTCTCTCTCTCCCTCTCTCTCTTTCTCCTTCTCTCTGTCTCCTCTTCTTCTTCTTCTTCTTCTTCTTCTTCTTCTTCTTCTTCTTCTTCTTCTTCTTCTTCTTCTTTCTTCTTTCTTCTTTCTTCTTTCTTCTTTCTTCTCTCTGTCTCTCCTTTTCTCTTTCCTACAAACATGAACACCTGGAAAATTCTCTACTTGAGCTGCTGAGTATTTAATCTTTTAGAAGGCAGGAGAACTGAGGAGGGAAACAGATGTTTATTTATTCTGGACCTGATTCTAACCATAAGGAACTCATAGACAAAATAGCAATGGCATGAACCTTTCAAGGAAGAGATCATGGCATCTTAGATTTCATGATAGAGCAAGAGGGGAAAACCTTCAGTAATCTTGCCTATGCCCTGGGCTATGGAAGAATGAATTTGAGAGTTCAGAAAAAGGATATGATCCCATTACCTATGAGTTTATGTGAAAAATCTAACCAAGTTGGGTGGACAGCTCACAAAGGTCAGTCTGATGAAAGAGTCACAGATGGTTCTGAGGAAGAAAGCAAACAACTGTCTGAAGACCCACCCTTATGTGACAGCAAAATGAGTTCATTTCACAATGTGGGCTAAAAAAAAGTTGTACATAAGGAAATAGGCTGAAAACTTGTTTTAAAAAAGAAGCTATATTTATTTCAATTTTGGAAAGTATTATGCTCAACTATTAGAAAAGAAGAAATTATTGGGCATGTGCATTTGGTTACATAAAAAATAAGCTCTATATGAGAAAAACAATGTTACAAAGTTTAAAATGAGATCTTTATGTCTGAAAAAAAGTATAGCCAATAAAATAGATAAATTAATGCCTAAAACTTCTAAGAAACGGACACTAATGTCCAGACCAATGTCCCATCCCTGGATGAATGGGAGGTGAAGCAGTGTGGTACTGGGGGACATATTCTTTTTTTTTTTTTTTAAGCAATTGGGGTTAAGTAACTTGCTCAAGGTTACATGGCTAGTCATTATTTATGTGTGGGTGCTCATTTTCTGAGGCCGATCTCAGGTCATCCCAACTCCGAGGCCAGCGCTCTTACTCACTGCGCCACCTAGCCACCCCTGGGGGACATATTCTTGATCTAGATTAGGAGGGCATAGTTCAGATATTGGCTCTCCCACATAGTATCCTTGAAACCTTTGACAAATCACACAATTTCTCTGGACCTTGGTTTTTTCATCTATAAAATTTGGACCCTTCTAACTCTAAGTCTTAGTTGACAATTTCCGAAAGTAGACAACTTGGACTAATATATAAGCATTCCCTATCACCCTATTAATGACCTCACCACCTTCTCTCTCCACATCCCATCCCTTCCTACTCACAGACACTGCCCAAGACTATTTTGGAGACCTGGACATTTTTAGTGTATGATGTCTTTTAAAAATATTTGTTTTGAATTTATCAAGTTAACCCCCTTAATAGACAAAGATGTCATTATCTGATTGAATGTGATGAGCTCCAGAAGTTTCTGTTATTACTTGTTACATGAATATTTTCTTGTTACTGAAATGATACCAAATAAAGCATCCTAATGGCATTGCATCCCAAAATGTTATTTTAGGGGTCAACTAGTAAACTCTCAGAATGAATACAATTTCTTCTTTTCTTGATTTATGAATGCCCCAGATATCAGGAGTGGTCAGCTTAGTAATCCTGTAAGAGGAATATAAGGCACATATATGAGATAAATGAAAACAAAAATCTCAAGGTGATGTTCTGTTCCTTTCATTTATACCTTGGTAGCTAACTAGAGACAGAGTCAAACAACCGCAATTAATTCAGCACAGTTTGGCACAATTGACACTCCCTGCTGAGGAGAGACCCAGATCTGAGCTAAGCAAGAGGTCTGAATTGGCTCTCATAGTTAGAGAGATGTGTTCTCCCCAGATAAGTATTACTGACATTACATGCAGTGCATTCTGGGGTAGCTAACATTGCAGCATTGGGCATCATACTTAGCTGCTCTGTAAAGGAATCACTGCTATCCAACCTTTCTGCTGTAACTGAAGGGAGGGGTATCAGTCTTAGATTTTATCAGTTTTATTTTCATTTGGTTGTGAATTTTGTTGTTGTTATTTATTTCATGCATTGGTCTTTGCGATTCAAACATGTTTTCTATGTGTGTGCAAGTGTACATGCACAAAGTACTTTTTGTGTTTGTTTATGTATATATAAAACTATTTGCTAAATTGCTGAGTCTGGTTAAAAAAAATTCCATGAATCTTCACTTTTGCCTTCATGTGGGAATGTGCACATTCTAAAAGTTTGTAGCCAAGGGCATCCTTTTCTAGTATCCATTTGTAATCTATTAAGCTTTCTTTCCCATCTTTTAAACCATTCTTTTTTTTTTCTCTCCCTGTCCTTGGCAATTTGATGTCAACTATTTTGAAACTAAACCTAAAAAGTCTTTTTCAAAGTATTGTCTTGATTCCTATCTAAGAGATCTTCAAAAGTTTTATAGATTAATGAGAGGCAGAAAATTAGTAGGATTTATTGGAAACAGCAAATAGTTCATTCGATTTTTCTTCCATCACATATCCATGTAAATTAAAATTACAGTTGACTGAAAGGGATTATATAAATGGAGTATTGAGACATGTCCAGGACTAGAATACCACATTTTTGTGATAAATTTCCTACTCTAAGTTAATCAAGTGACTTATCTCATGTGAATAGAACCAATTCTTTGCCTTTATTTTTTTTAAAGTTAATTCATTTATTTTTAGTTTTGAACATTCACTTCCATAAGTTTTAAATATTCTCCTCCTCCCTCCCCAAGACAGCATGCAATCTGATATAGGCTCTACATATACATTCTTATTAAACATATTTTCACATTAACCATATTATATAGAAGGATTAGAATGAATAATTATTTGCCTTTATGATAATTCTGTAAGCTATGAAAGGAGTTGGGGGGGGCAGTAAATAATCAAGAAATTGGGTGAAAATGGTACTATTAAAAGTTGAAAAAACAAAAACAAAAAGCCTACTCCCTCAGTAATTTCAGATAGTATTAGCTAAATATTCACACTTTTGGAATATTTAAGATGAATTTGTTTCTGGAAGGGTGGCAGAGTTTGAGCTGGAATTCTGTTCACAACTATAAAATCAAGCATTCCCCTCCTCCAATTCCCACAATTGAATGTCAGATTGGATGCATCCTTTGCGCTTACATAGCCCTCCAGGCAACATCTGTTATTAAACCATAGAGAGTCACCAGGGATACTAGTGCGCAAGTGGGAAATTAGGGTTCCTGAGTGAAGAGAAGTTGGTAAATCTATAAAACTCCAGATTATATCACTCCTGGGCCATTTTGCTCCTTTAAATTATCCCGATTAACCAAGAGAATCAGAGGATTCCTGCCATATTCCGTATGCCTTGATGTGCTTTAATTGAGTTACAGTCAGGACTTTTTGTCTTTTCTTTTTTGAACAAATGTTTTCTCCTGATACCCTGCACGACTGATTTTAAGGGAAAGGGGGCCTTGATCAATGAGGTGACAGTTCTAGCCTAAAAATGATTAGGACAGGAACTTTAGTACTGATAAGCTCAGCTTTGAGATACTTATCTGGACCTCTTGCCTTTTCAAAATTGGGAGGCAATCCTGGGAGAACTGACTTTTTGTGCCATCTTTGGTGATACATGCTTCTTGTCAGGCCAGAAATTCTGTAAGAGCCTCTCTTTCTCAAGATTTTAGCCGAAGGGCTCTAACCTTTTAAAGTGCCCAGGCATGAAAATAAAAATAACCAAGTCATATGTGGCAGAGAGTAGAAGAAGGTGATATTAAGTCTGCTCAAACCTGAGAAATCAATCTGTTTTTTTGAGATTCGGATTTGTACAGAGGGCCAGTTGCCATTTTGTTAATTTGTGATGAGTTTGGTTATTAGAAAATTCAGTTTTCTTTACTTATTGAACCCAGTAATTTACAGAGTTTAATCATATTTGTTATATGTCCTACCTGTTTATAAATTTGCATGCTCTGGGTTCACACACACACACACATATATACATACATACATACATGCACATGTATACACACATACACATATCATCATTCTTTTTTTTTTTTAATTTTGCTCTTTGGAGAGGGGAAGGCAGGGCAGTTGAGGTTAAGGGACTTGCCCAAGGTCACACGGTTAGTAAGTATTCAGCGTCTGAGGTCAGATTTGAACTCAGGTCCTTCTGACTCCAGGGCTGGTCCTCTATTCACTGAGCTACCTAGCTGCCCTGATGTCATCATTCATACATGGGTATATGCAAACTATTGAAAGATTTGTGATTTTGTCAGTGAAGATAATTCCTTATGTGAGGATTCCTTGGAACCTAAACAGATTATAATCTGACTACAACCTGGTAGATAAGTCCTAGGCAACTGTCTGAGGTATAGAGAGTTTAAAGGGCTTGACCAGAGTCACATATCTAGTCCATGTCAATCATACATTCTGAATCCCAGTTTTCCTAACTGTTAGCCTTATATTCAAGCTCTGGCATCACAATTTTGTTGTTGTTCAGTCATTTTAATCATTTTGACTCTTCATGACCCCTTTTAGGATTTTCTTGGCAAAGATACTGGAGTGGTTTGCCATGTCCTTCTCCAGATCATTTTGTAGATGAGGAAACTGAGGCAAACAGTGACTTACCCAGGGTCACACAGCTAATAAGTGTCTGAGACCAGGTTTGAAATCAGGTCTTCCTGACTCTAGGCTCAGCACTCTATCTACTGAGCCAATTAGTTGCCCCTATTTTATATGTATATTATTCTTAAATGCCAAGAAGAAATAAATTCACTTTTGGATTACCTATAATTTAATAGAATAATGTAAATAACCATTACAAAATACATTATTTAGTCAATCTATTCAGCACCATCACCCTATAGGACATTTGGGGTTGGTAAATCTGTAGCTAAGAATTCTGGATCCAAGATCAAATTGGTTGAGTGAGTAATGGCAGCCATAGGACTGGGTGAAGAAAACCAGGAGTGAAGGCAGTGGTTGACTACCATGGGTGACAGTTCACCATTCCCCTCAGAATGTTCCAGTCATAGTACCCTCCTTATACCTTTGGGATAAATATTCCCAGAATGGCTATTCACTGTTTGCATATCACAATAAGGCCCCAATTAGTGCAAATAATCCTCTGAACTGGTTGCATTATGTGAATTTGTGCTTAGTATTTCTAGTGGGCTGGAATCAATTACCATATTTTACATAATAACAACATTGAAAAGTAGAAGTTTGAATCCAGAAGACCATCTCTGGCGTTCATTAATCACACAAATCAGGATGTAGCTGTATTTTAGTATATTTGTTGCCAATGTGAATATACAGTCCCCATATTAAAGAATTATCTCTGTATTGTACAATGAGATAGTTTTTTAGAACTGTTCAATGTTGTACTTATTGTATACCTGAAATCATAAGAATATTCCTTTAACTGATAAATTTGCTTATTTTTTGGTTATGAATAGTTGAGAACATTACTGTTAGAACTTAAAAGACCTTGTAATTCTGAAATTTTATTTATTTTCTATTGAGATAATAGAATTGTGTAGTGTACCACACAGTATTCTTGAATCTTGACAGAGTTAATGAATACTCCTAAATGCCTAATTTATCACAAGGAAGTAAGTCACTACAGAGATTTAGGTTTATCAAGTAAAAAAATGTAGTTATTTATATGACTTATGTCTTGTAGTATAGCAGATTCAAAGGGAAAGATACAACCTTGTGATTCAGACACTTTTCCTTAAAGCAAAAAGAAAAAAAAATGCTCTAGGATAGATATCTAGTAAATAGACATTTCTCATAAATAAGTTCTAGTAGTGTTAAGAAAGACCTGTTACCGAGTTTTAATAAAGACACTTACATGAACGGTTGAGATTCTGCCAAGGAGCTGTCCGGGATAATATCATTTCAAAAATAGGAAATTTTTTTGAGTATTATTTAGATATTTCATTGATGAAAACTGAATACTTGAAACTGCAGGCAGCAGAATGCCTCAGGCAATCAAGCATATCAAAATATAGTGCATGGAGAGACTTTTACTACTCCTGCTATTTAAAGACCTATTTTCATGAGCTTATTAGCTACTAGTGATCCCGAAGGAGAAATACAATTAAAACTTAATCATACCAAGAGCTGGGATTCTTCTGATTCAGCGAACTTGTAATCTTTTATATTTAGTAGTTTACTTGTAAATGTCTGAATCCCGAGAATGAGAGTCATATAAATGAGCTTCATTCCACAGGAATACAACTGCTTTGAACTCACATCACATAATTTACCTTTTTGTGTGTATACTTCACTGTATCCTGTTTATGCATTTTTAAAGCTTTTTAGAAATTCGAAATGGCCACATCTCTATTTTCCTACATAAAAGCAAAGTAGCTTCCATGCCCCTGTAAGTCTCATGTTGCACCGTTCCTTAGATCCCAGATATGAAATATAATCCATATAAAAAAAGATGATGCTGAAGAATTTGAACCCACATTAGCAAAAGTCAAGTAAAGAGTTTAGAGATATTTAAAAAGCCACACTGGCATGCCTAGGGCGGAAGAGGAAGATTCTGTTACTCTGAAACCCTGAGAATGCTACACTATTTCATTTACAAATATTGATCCCTGTTCTCCCCCCCGCCCAACCCCCCATGGTGGGATGGATCAAGCTCCCTTAAATACATGCTGTCTTGGCATATTTCCTTGTGTGTCAGGGTAGGAGGAAAGAATCATCAATTGTCATTTCATCCCAATCATAAGCAGAGCAGCAAGCCCTCCATTAGTATGGCTCTACTCATGCCCTGTCCTGTTGTGTGGCCCCAGAAGAAAGCATGATCTGACAATCATTCCAGAAAAGGCTGGGGGTCTTGGACCATTAGTATTTCTACAGTAACACCATATCTCCCCGGTTCATCTTTCATGCACTACCTCTGAAGTACCATTCAAAAAAATCTGCATTTCTGACAGCTGGCAGTCAGAGAAGCTGCCCCAAGTTTGAGAAAAGAATTCATTGAGGAGAAGATGGAAGTTTTTGTTCTCTTCCTTCTCTTAGAGGCCATCTCAGTGCAAAGGGCAGGATTCCACTGGCTTTGAAGTTAATTTTTAGAATTGTCTGCAACCCTTGGATAAAATTCTGAATGAGTTGAGTACACTTCCCCCAAATACTTATTCATTAATATTTTTATTGCTATTTTTGCCTTTTTCCCATAAGCTCATAAAGTGTGAACTGGTATTCCAGAAATGAGAATATTTTTGGATAAAGTTATGCATTTATTTCAAATGAGCTAATATTCTTTACATTGTCCTTCATAGCAAAAGGGCAAATGAACAGAGAATATAAATATAGCCCTAGGAGAATCTCCCCCCAGTTGGACATATGCCTTAATAATTTTGATAAAAGTGATGGAAAGAGGAAGGACAGAATTGGTGGTCCAGGAATATGCAAGCATTAAAGCTTCAATTATAAGTCATGTGCCTCACTCAAAGGACCAATTATCTTCCTTTTTGGATCAAGTAATATTCATTATGGAAAATGATTTTGTTGAGCAGAAACATGAACTCTTTGTACGATATCTATGCCTACAGTCTATGCTTCCAATTTCTTCTTCTTTTCTATCTTCAATTAAATTTAATTTAAAAGGTTTTATTGAACAAGCATTGTTCATACTATGTGAAAGGCATTGTACCATGAGCTAGGGCACATATCAAGGTCTTATATGGCTCTCACACTCATGGAACTTATAGTCAAGTAGGGGAGATAAGGTACACTGGTATAATACTAAATAAATAGTGATTAATGCTAATAGATATAAAAGAGAATAATGAGATATAATATTAGATATAAAAGAGGATGAGAGGCAAATTACTTGCAGCTGGTGTGATCAGAGATTTCCTGAAGGATATAGCTTTTGAGATGTATAGGTAGGATTTCTACAGATAGAGATGGTTACAGATGGTAATGAAGAGAGTGTGAATAAAGGAATATGGCATGGTCAGGAGTAGAATGCAATCCAATCTGATGGGACCAGAGTGTATAAAGGGAAATAACATGAACTAAGATTAAAAGAGTAGATCATCAAGAGACATTGGATGCCAGGGTTAGGAGTTTAGACTTTATTCTGGAGAGTAGGTTGGCAAATGATTGACTGTGGGGCAAATATGGCCTACTGTATATTTTTGTATAGCCCTCAAGCTAATAATAGTTTCAGCTCAGAGGTCATACAAAAATAGGAGACAGGCTAGAATGGGTCTCTGGGCCATAGTTGGCTGATTCCTAAAAGTAGACCATACTCTTCACTGAAGAGTGTTTTGTTTGGTTTTTGCCACGTCTATAGTTTTGTCATGAGATATTTGAGAAATGTTATTGTTATTGAAAATTTGTAATTATTTTTCTCAGCTTTGAACTCTTTGAATTATAATAGGAATCCCTCAAATTACACAGATGATCATTACAATTTTAAGACTTTCCTTACCTATTTTCATTTTTGTATATGTCTGTGTGTGTGTGTGTGTGTGTGTGTGTGTGTGTGTGTGTGTGTATAGGAGGGAGATAGCTATATTCTTCCTAGGCATAGAAAATAGATGTTTTCCTAATATTTTCTCCCCTTTAGTCTGGGCTTATGTCATGTTAATGACAGTACTAGCACTTAAATAGTAAGAGCCTTTCTTATAGCTCAGACTCATGAAACGGGAAAAACTCCTGCCCATGCCACAAATGGAGGCTGTTTCTCCATCTACCTATTTTAAGTGGTTATGGTAGGATGTTACCAATGTCTTTCCGTGTTGAGACTGTAATCAAACTTCCAGATATTTGAGTCATTACATATTTTATTTTAACTTTGAAAAAATTAAATAATAAATTACTTGTTTATAGGTTTGCATGGTTGTCACATGAAAACAGAGTATATGTAGACAATTACATATAATCATTCATTTAATGAATATCTACTATGAACATTATGCTATGCTAGATGCTAGGGGAGTTAATTGGGGAGCTATAATTTCTTTTTGTTTTGAGGGGAGAAGGCAGGGCAGTTGGGGTTACGTGACTTGTCCAAGGTCACACAGCTAGTAAGTATGTCAAGTATCTAAGGCCAGATTTGAACTCAGGTCCTCCTGACTATAGGACTAGTGTTCTGTTCACTGTTTTACCTAGCTTCCCCTCAACTATCATTTCTTAAGTTCATACCATGTGCCAGACACTATGTTAAGCCCTGGAGGTATAAAGAAAGACAACAGAAACAACTGACAAAAACAACAAGAAGAAACTTTCAAGAAACTCGACTGAAAAAAGTATGTATGTAAAGATATGCACATGATAAATTGGGGATAGTGTCAATGGAAGGGCATGAAGACTAAGGAGGACTAGGAAAGACATTTTGCAGACAGGACTTCATCTGAGCTTTAACAGAAGCCAGGGCACCTAGGAGCTGGATATGAGTGGGGAGAAAATTCCAGGAGTCAGGTTTAGCCAGTGAGACAGCTTAGATTTGGGAGGAGTGACAGTATGAGAGGCAGCAAGGCAGCCAAGGTCACTGAATAGCAGAGTATATGGAGAGGAATAATATGTAAGAAAACCAGAAATGTAGGAAGGGTGATGAATGTTATAAAGGACTTGAGAAGTCATACAGAAAATTCTATATTTCATTCTACAGGTAATAGTGAACAATCACAATTTATTGAATAGGGAATGATATGAACAGACCTATGCTTTAAGAAGATCAATTTGATGGCTACCTAGAGTTAGAGAGACTGTAGTGAAAAGAGATATGAATGGGAGACAGTCTAGCAGTAGTCTAGGTTTGAGGTGTTTGGGGCCTGCATCAAGTTGGTGGCAGCTTTAGGGAAGATAAAGGGGCATCTGTGAGAGATGTTACCAGTGTAGAAATGACAGGAAGGACTTTAAGAAAAACATCACATTATCTATTACTCTTTTTCTGAATAATCCTATAAGATAATGAAAGCGTTAGTTTACACATTTTACAGGTGATAAAACTGAGGTTCAATTTCCTCAATTTCTTTACAATTCCACATTGGGAAATGGCAGAAATAGGTCTAAAATATAGTTTTTGTGATTCCCAGTCATAAAACTGCATACTTTGATTATGTACTTTTTGGTATACTTGGTATACTCTTTCTTATAAACAAGATAAAATCTCTTCCCTCAAGGTGCTTTCCATCTAGGAGGAATATGTCTATTCAATATATCTATATCTATATATATACTACAGATAAACATATACAAATTAGAATATTAAGCAGTACCCTATAGGGGGTATCAAGAAGTCTAGGATTTCCTTCCTGTTTAAGTGCTTAATAGCTATAGAAGAGATACTGAGAAAATCATTTAACCTTACTGGGCCTCAGTTCCCTCCTATTCAAAATGAAGGGGTTGAATTCAAGATAAGAAGCCAATCAATGAGTACTTATTATATACTTTCTGTTTATTAGGCACTACACTCTCTGTGAATACAATAATAAGTAGAAAAAAATAGCCCCTGCCATCAAGGGGCTCATATTCTAATAAGGAAGAAAAATCAAGTTTATAAACATTGGAGTATGGGAGAAGATACATGTGATAGGGCTTAGTAGAGAAATCCTAAGAACCAGGAGTTGGAGTCCAGAGAGAAATGGAGACATTGCTAGTCTTAAAATATAAATTCCTGGAGGAACCAACCAAGCAGAGAAAGGGCAGTATTGGTGCTAGTGTGTATGCCAAGTGTGAGAAGGCCAGGAGTGAGTGAACTTCCAGTGTAGTAGGACTTCCATGGCAAGATGGTGAAAGTTCAGAGAAGCAGTAATGTGGCCCAGAGAGAAGTGAATGAATGGGTCTGAAGAGTCCTCCTAGCTCTAAATCTGCAATCCTTTTACTAGTGCATATGAAAAGTATAACTTGTAAACTATTCAGATGAGGAAAGGTTCACCATCTACCTTGAGGAATCAATTTAATGTGAAACACAGAAGAGATGGTTTTGAAACAGGGTCTCAAGTGATAGAGATTGGAGTTTGACAGTGCCAACTCAGGGAATAACCTGAGCAAAGCTGTAGAGAAAGGAGAAGATGGGCTATGGCTGGGGTGGGGATGGAAGCTAGAAAGTAAACTATTTTATCTAGAGTACAGTACATATGAAAGAATAGAGCCAAGTGTAGAAAAGATTGGATCTTTAGTCAGATTGTAGAGATCCTAAGAAATGAAACCAAAGAATTTTAGAACTCTATCTGATGGTCATTGGATATTTCTGAACAGTGGAGTGATTGTGCAAACCTATTTGTTAGTAAGGTTAATTTGGTACGAGTGCATAAGACATACTAGAGTGGAGAAAGACTGGGCTCCTCTTAGAAGGGATTATAGTCCAAGAGGGAGATAATGAGCATATTAACTAGGATTTTGAAGAAATAATGTAATAGAAATGATGAGTAAATCTATACAAGTGATGTTGCTGCAATTCACTGGTTTTGTCAATATCATATATAGCCCATAGTGATGGTGGCATCCAAAATGGCTGAGGTTGCAAGTGTGTAAAGCAAGAGGAATAGGGTTTGTCCTTGACAGAGACTTAGAAGTCAGGAAGAGGCAGAAGTTTCAGGGTAAAGTTGAGAAGTTCAGTCTTAGGCATATTGAGCTAGAAGTTACTATCAGGATCTTGAGATGGAAATGGCTATGGGGTATTTGAAAGGACTGAACTGAAACTTAGGAAAGAAGCCAGGCTCAGGAGCCAAGAACGTAAATGATAAAAGAATGAGCTTGATTTTCATGTGAAGGTAACTGAATTCAACCTTCTTACTTTATCATGAACAAAGAGCAATTTTGAGTTGAATAACAAATGCTTGAATATCACTTGACCACTGACAGAGTGAATTCATGTGCAATATTTAATTCATCATTTATAAATCCGTAAGGTAGTTTGTGTGTTTGTTTCCATTTTATAGATTAGGGAACTGAGGTTCAGCAAGTTTTGGTATTATCATATAGTTAGTAACTAGCAGAATTGGACCTTGAATTCAGATCTTTCTGCCTCAAAGTTCACTCTTTATATTCACTCAGGTCTTGTGTTCATCTTTGGGTGGGTCTTGTGGATGTGTGAGGCAGCATGCTGCTGAACATGGGCCCTAAACTCGGATGACTTGGGTCCAGAGTCTATTTCTGACATCTCCTACTTATGTGACCTTGGTCAAGTCACTTAAAGTCTCTGGGTTCCATTGTCCTCAACTGAAAAATGGTTGGACTCTGAGGTCCAGGGGTAGATTTGTGATCTCATCCAGTTCTTTCAGTCATCACGTGCATTTTCCTTGAAGTATAAGAAATTAATAGACTACATGGCAATCTTTGCTTCCAATGGGTTAAAAAAAAGAGGTGGATGTGTTTTTGATGCCTGTTAAAAAGGGAGACTGTTAATCAAATTAAGATGTGTTAAAAGTGTGAAATGATTTGAAGGTCTATCCCACAGTTCACAGATCCTTTGAGAGGACTGTGCAAAGTGCCTAAAGACAAACAACTCTCTGTGGACGCAGATCTTCCCCTCACTGAAACATGCTGACTGCTGGATGCCTCTCTTTGGTTATGTTTTCTATGCACATGCTCATAATTGCCTTATAATTCCAAAAGCTTGGAAGGGTCACGGTTTTGCAAACATGTTAATTAGCAACTCTTCAACGTTGGAGCCTGCTTACCTAAGTAAAAATGATCAACCTCTTTGCACATTTGTGAAACACTCATGCTCAGTCTTTTAGATTCTATTAACTCTCCCTTATAATCACAATATCTGATTTTTATTTGTGATAAAATAAAGCTTGGAAAGTGCTGCTAGCCTATCTCCAGAAAGACATATAATTAAAAGGCTTACTAAAGCCCTTTGAACCCTTAGCAAATTTAATCAGTCATTTGTTTCTATCACCATATTTTCCTATAACAGATTCAAAGCAATGTGTCCCATGCTCTTGTGGCATGCTGAGACACACTTGAATTCTGATTTAGTCTTGTCTTTTTAAGCAACTATAATCAGACCTGCTCTTTGTTTGCTAGAGGGCACCATGTCACAAAGATTATATTACTAAAAAAGATGGCAGGCTGCCTTTTTCTGGCCTTGAGACATTTGAATATTACTTAATATTAAGGAATTTACAAGTAACCCTTTCAGATCTTACTGCTGAAAAAAATATATAGTCAGTTAATTCAAGGACTATGACTTATATTCTTCAAGCTTGTCATAATTTTTCAAGTAATATATGAGACTAGAATTGGTGATGATTCTGGAGCATTGGTTTATTCCTGATTTTCTTTGCATTTGAATCAGAAAGAGGTGAGAGGCAATAAGGTCCTATTCTGACTTAGCCTATTCTTTATTTGCACAACTCAGGACAGCAGAAAAACAGTCAGGCAATGATCTATAGTAATCACATGTGCCTCCAAAACTCACACTGTCGTGTTTGACCAGTATATAATCTGTCCTAGGTAACTCCAGCTACAGGAATGTGTGCTTTTTTTTCTTCCTGTTTATCATTATATGTGACATGTTTCAGCTACAGTAAGCACACACCAGCCACACCACGTTCAACCTCCTTGGCAGGCAGTCTAAAGCAGGTTAAGGGTAACTTACGGGCCTCAAACACAGTTGGTGAGTTGGGGCTTATATACTCCAAATGTGTAAAGATGTCCTCTGCTGGAATGGGCAAACAACAACTTTTTTTTCAAAGACCACAAAGGCAGACACTGTGGAACTTGGTCAGACATTGAAGACACCGAGATCATTCACTGTGTCCCAGACCATCACCACCAAACTTTGATGACTCTAGAAGAGAGAGTGAGGCTGACAACTATGTGCAACTTTGCCTTACTTAAATACAATTCACTCACAAGTCAAGACATCCTCCCATGATGTCATTGGTTCTCTTCGAAAATGAAGGACAAAATAAAATGTGTGATATCCAGAGTATGTGGCAATCCTCAGGAGATATTTATTGGAATTTCCTTGATGCTTGGTCATTCTACTTGAGCCTTGGCCCAGCCACTGTATTCTGATTCCAGAATTAGCTATGGCTGTGGATGTGATGTCTGTGAAGGTAGCATTTGGGCTTTTGAAGTCAGGACTCATAGGCTTAAACAAATAATGACTTATTGCTTTATAACTGACATGTCTGACAATGACTTGAGATCCCCAAATATTCTTATATCTAGTCAACACCACAGTCACTTGATGCAAAAAAAAAGGCATTTATCATACATTGCTAATATAATTTCAGAGCTAGAACGCTACTGCCCCCCTAATGTTACAGATAGAAAAAAAAAGCTGAAGCTTACCTGGCCAAAATTACTTGTCACAGAAATAATTGCCAATAATACAAAACTGAAACCTGCATTTCCTACTTGCCTTTCCAGAAGTCTTCTCCCATATCCCATTGCCTTATCTTCATTTAGGGGGATATGTGAATAGAAGATTGTCATGCTTCTATGAACATTTAGTGTTTGGAACAATTTGATAAATGGACAACATCATGATATAGTGGTTAGAGTGCCTAGACTTGGAGGTAGCAAGACTGAATTCAAATTCTTTCTCAGACACTTAATAGCTATGTAATCCTTGGCAAATTCCTTAATATCTCTCAAATTTTTCTGTAAAATGAGGATATTAATCTTCCATCACCACACTGTTTAATAAAGTCCCAGAGAAAGAAGAGCATGGGCATGACCATTATTCAGACAAGAAGGTGCTTGCAGAGTGTTAAAGTACTTTGAAGGAGGTAGGGATACAGACAGTAGTCCGAGCCTGTGTTTTCTTTGATACAGGGAAGTCCTTTGTGAGAAAATTCCCTCTACCATTGTAGATCAGCCCCTTCTCTGCATCTTGTATCCTTAGAATTACCTTGAACACAAAGAATTTTATGATTTGTCCAGGGTCACATAACCTGTTCTATGAGGCAGGAAGGAATTGAACCCAGGTTTTCCTGACTTTGAGGTGAATCCTCACTGCCTACTATATCATGTTGCCTCAATGCCAACTTTAGAATACACATACACTATATCTATCTATCTATCTATCTATAGATATATATATATGTATTACTATTAATATATTTTATAGCATCTCATTTTGTGTCTATTCACAGATGATCTTCTATAAAATCACAGCTAATTTTTTTTCTTTTTGTGAGGAATACAATTCAGTAGTATCATTGGCATAAAGAAGTCCCATAATATAAACTCCTTGCAGATCGATAATGAATCTGCAACTTAGATATCTTAGCAAGTGGCCTTTTTTCGAGTTGCTTGTGATGCTAAATGATAGGTGTTGGATTTAAACACTTAGCTCCTCTGACTCCACATTCAGTACTTTTTTGACAGCACCAATCCCAATTAACTTTCTCTAGCAACATCCTAACTTGTCAAATCTGCCACCCAGAATTCAAGACAATATTGCAAGTATAGATTAACCATGCCAGAGCATCCCAGGACTATAGCTTCCTTTATTCTAGACACTATGCATTTCTTAATGTATCCTGAATTTAGTGGCTTTTTTTTTTGACTGACATGACTCTTTCAACCAAGTTGAGTTTGCATTGCATTAAACCCACAGGAATATTTTTATTAAAGGTAGAGAGGGAAGTAGAGGCAGATGTAGATGAAGCACCATAGTGTCATCTTTGTAAAGTCATACAGTAATATAAAAGAGGATACATGTGACTGGGAGGTAAGGGGAAAGGATGTGCAGTTCTCACTTCTGGGAAGCTAGTCCTTTTAAGAACCCAGAGTGACCATTACAAATATTGCCTGGAACTAGTACACTTGCATTCTGGCATTAATGCTCCCCCAAATCCCACCTTATCACAATCCTCAGGCTTGATCTTTGGTACTGCTGCTAAAATTTGAATCCCAAATGGTGGGATTTGACAAAAAGATGTGAGAAGGATGTCAGAAATAGGTAGGGGATGCTGCCAAAGTCAAATCCCCTTGATTTCACAATTTTGCAAAAGGCTGACCCTTTCCCTAAAAGACAAAGAGAAATGTTTATACCTGGTCATGCTTATTCATGGAAAAATTAATGGTAATGAGATCTTTGCAATCCTTTAAATGCATTCCTACATGTCTGGCTCCTGTCATGTGGAGTAAACACATTATTTCCAATAGGAAAGCAACTATTTTATTTCATAGCAACCTGATTAGTATGATAATTTTTTTTTTTTGGTTGTCACTGTTAGACCTGACCCATGATCCCAGTAGACCATGATGTTCTGTGTGACTGATTTTCCTTCTCAGTTTGTGCATGTGAGAATAGTTAGTGATTCTATTAGACCCAGCAAGTAAACATACTTCACCATTGGGGACCAAGCAGGATGACATTGGCATAGACTCCAGTTGCTTCCTGTCATCGTTTTCTACATTTGCCTTTAGAATTATCATTTGGTTTTGTTTGGATGAAAACATGAAATTTGTCTTTGCATATGGACAAGAGCAGCTATCTACTTGGGAGTGTGGGGGTGAGAGAGAGCTCTTCATGTCAGTTGATCATGGCATCTTTGTGTTAAAAATAACTTAAACCCATAATATGTGACTCATGTAATTGACCATGTAGTGTGTTCCCTGGAAAGAGGTAATTTAACGCAAATAAGGCACCACTTAATGTCCAAGAGGGAGCATATTTTACTTGCCTTCTTCCACGTTAGTATTGGCCACATTATTAATAATGATAATGAAAATTTAACATCATAGATACTTATCTGTGATGTTAAATTTTTATCATTATTACTTATTATTTAATATTAATCAAGTGCCACAGTGCAGGAGGTGCCTCATTAAGTCAGAGCTTTTTGATTCAGCGGATTGCTCCAAATGACCTTTCCAAATCATCTGCCACTGAACTTAGCCATATAGAAAGGAAATTCTTTCTTCCCTACCTATTAACATGAATCTCTATTTTTTATGCCCAGTAATGGTGAGGGCTTCTGAAATATCTTTTCAGTTCATAGGGCATATGTAATCATTGAGTATGACTTTTCTCAGCAAATTCCTCTCTATAGCAAGAATGCTAGAATTCTAGAATGTTCATGTTGGAAAGGACATTAGAGGTTGTGTATACATTTTCTTCCCTATTAGAATATAAAATTAGAATTCCCTATTTTCTTCTCTATTAGAATATATAATATTCTTTTGGGCAAAAATGATTTTTTTCTTTTTCTTTATATCCCTTTATCTTTATATTATTATATATTATGTATTATGTTACATATTATATAATATATAATATATTATTCTTTATATCCCTTTATCTTTATATTCCCTATTTTCTTTCCTATTAGAATATAAAATGTTCTTTTGGGCAAAAATGATTTTTTTCTTTTTCTTTATATCCTCAACATTTAACATAGTCCCTAATACATAGTAAGAGCTCCAGTCCTGTATCAACAATTGCTTTTTGACATTTCAAATTGGATTAGACATATGAAACCCAACATGTGCAAAACACAAGTCATTATATTTCCCACAAATCTTTCCCTCTTTCTGATGTTTCTATTTCTCTGGGAGTCATCACTATCCTGCCAGTCACCCATCTTTGCAATCTCTGTCATTCTTGACTCCTCTCTCACACTCAGCTCATATTTCCAGGCCATTGTCAAAACTTATCTTTTCTAACTTCACAATATCTCTTGTATGTGCCCCCTTCTCTCTGCTCATGCAACACCCACCCGTGGACAGGCCCTCATCACCACTTGCTTGGACTATTACTATAGCTTCCTAATTGGTCTCCCTGCTAAAAATTTTTCCTCTTTCCAATACATCTTGCACTCAAGTACCAAAGTGACTTTTGTAAAACACAAATATGGCTATGTTCCAAAAAACCCCTCTCCATTAGCTCTTTATTACCAATAAGATCAAAGATAAAATCCTCTGGTCTTTAAAGGTCTTCACAACCTGGCCTTTGCTACCTTATAGTCTTCTTTACATTTTCTTCCTTTCTGTATATTCTTACCTTTCTGTATATTTTATAATGCAGCTACAGTGGGTTCCTTTCTATTTCTCACTCGTGATAGACAGTCTATCTCCCAACTCCATGCCTTTACTCCACTAGCCTTCTGCAACTACCTTTCTCACCCTGAAGGATCATTCTGCCTTCCTATATGATCCCCTCATGTGATTGGTTAGTACCTTTTAGATCCTCCATTTTAGGAAAAATGGTCAAGAAAAGACCAGATATATTCACAGCTTTATTGATCTTCCAACTTAAATCTTAAAGCTCAAAATTTCTCTGCATAATGATTCTTAATAGGAAAACCCATTACCTATAGTCAGATGCTTCTTGAAATTAATCCTACTTTATTTTATACAACCTTTATTTTATTTCCTGGGAGATATTTTTGTGATTCATGTTTAAATTTATCTTGTTGAGGCAAAGCCACTTGATATGATCTATAGGTATACCTATAGATATATCTATCTATATGTATAATGTTTTAAAGTCACTGATTATCAAATGGTCATCTAGAAATCTTAAGTCCTTTGATGAGAATTGAAGTGATACTAATAAATACTTTGATGTTCATCTGCTATTTATTTAACAAAAATGATCGATCATTTAAAAACCTACTCCTTGAAGTGTTAAAGGGTTTTTTTTCTTAGTTATGCAATATTTTCATGTTGTTTGTGAGTTGTAAAAGCCTTGTTGCTGTTGATAGTGTTATTAATAATCTAACTTCTTTGCCTTTAAAAAATATACACATGGGGCGGCTAGGTGGCACAGTGAATAGAGCACTAGCCCTGGATTCAGGAAGACCTGAGTTCAAATCCAGCCTAGGCACGTAACACAAAAACTAGCCATGTGACCTTGGGCAAGTCACTTAATCCCAATTGCCCTCCAAAAAGCAAAACACACACACACACACACACACACACACACACACACACACACACACACACTCCATTGATTGCTCAATAGCATTGTTCCTTAGTGCTTATACTCCTCATGCTGAAGAGCCTCAGAAAAATGACATTTGGTAAAAGCCTATTCTGATCAATCCCCTCTCCCTTTACATATTTATATTCCCATATCTTTGTGACATTTTTTGCTCAGTATGTGTCAAGAGATTTCTGCTATTTAATGTAATGTAATGCATGTATGTATCTATGTTTGCATGTATGTGTATGCATATGTACATGTGTATATACACACATGCACATGTGTATATACATGTATGCATATATACACACACATATATATTAATTCTACATAGCAAATGTAGAATATAATCGATATCTATCATAACCTCTCCTTTGCAGTTATTTTTTTTTAATCACCCAAGAATTGATATATTTATTCAACAGCTAGTAGGATACATGGGAATGATAAAATATATACTGGATACTAAAACACAAAATGGTTGGAACAAAAGCAACATAAACATAAAGAAGGTTGTAAAGATCTGTAACATCTCTATCTACATATACTTATATACATACAGATACATATATTTGTATATATATATTCACTGGACTTTAAACTTCATAATTCCTCAAAGCATGATTTTTATTAGTCAGATTTGATGGCACATA
Source organism: Gymnobelideus leadbeateri (assembly GCA_011680675.1). NCBI lineage: Eukaryota > Metazoa > Chordata > Mammalia > Diprotodontia > Petauridae > Gymnobelideus > Gymnobelideus leadbeateri. The sequence continues at coordinate 131,464 of WOXC01010828.1, forward strand.
ACCTCTAAGGTAAAGAAAAGGATGATTTTAGAACCTGTAGCAAATTTGTAAAATAATTATGTTTAATATCAAGGCATATTTTGAGTGGCATCACTCTGTGAAGGTCCAGAGAAGTTCAGATTTGAGTTCACAATCAGGATAACTGTGCATAATGAGGCAGGTGCAGCATTCACATGAAATAGTCACTTTTAGTCCAATGAAGCACTTACTTCTCGGATGTTGCCAGAAGTTTTCATTGGTTATTTGTGGCACTGGCAAAAACATTTTCAGCGGCATCAGGGTGATTTTGTAAGTGAACCCTTTTACTTCAATTCAATTCAATTCAATTCAAAATACTCTTATTAAGCACTTTCTAAGAATTCTTCAAGGGGAGAATAATATCTAGCATTTATACAGCACCTTAAAATTTTCAAAACATTTTATAAATTTTACTTAATTTGATTCTCACAGCAATCCTGGGATAAAAGCATTAATAATATTAATAAAATCATACCTCTTTTACAGATGAAGAAACTGAGGCAAATAGTGGTTAAATGACTTGGTCAGAATCACAAAACTAATATCTGAGGAAGAGTTTGAACTAAATTCTTCCTGACCCTATGTCCAGCACTCTAACCACTACACCACCCAGCTCTTTATATGTGTTTGATCAAATAGGAAGGGGAAGGAGATATGCATGGAGTAGGAAGATCATAAGCATTTATTAAATGTCTACTATGTGCTTGGTACTATGTTAAGTGTTTTACAATTATTATAAGACAATGGGACAGATAAGCATGATATAAGGTACAATTAAGGAGGGATTAAGGAAAAGGATAGGTTCAGACTAAGATTTATTTTTTAGTGTGTGATTTTTTTTGTCTTTATTAATTTGTTCATTTACTTTTAGTTTACAAGATTCAGTTCCCCAGTTCTTTGAGTTTTAAATTTTCTCCACCTTCCTCCCCGACCCCCCACCCCATGGCAGCATACAATCAGGTATAGGATCTGCATTGGTCAGGTTATAAAGAAGGATTGTATCTGATGGAATGAACAATGGGAAAAAGGAAACAAAACCAAACAAGAAAAAGAAAGTAAGCAGGTAATTTGCAATCTGCATTCAAACTCTGTTCTTTCTAGTTCTTTCTCTGAATGTAGACATCTCTCTCCATCATGAGTCTTTCAGAGTTTATTCATATCCCTGCGTTTTTGAAAAGAGTCCGGTCTATCAAAGTTGGTCATCACACATGCGTTGTTTCTGTAATTGCTTACAATTTTTTCCTGGTTCTGCTCTTCTCACTCAGCATCAGTTCATATAAGCCTCTCCGGGTAAATATGAAGTCCATCTGCTCTTCATTTCTTATGGTGCAATAATATTCCATTACATTCATATACCATAACATGTTTAGGTATTCCCCAATTGATGGGCATCCCCTTACTTTCCAATTCTTTGCCACCACAAAAAGAGCTGCTATAAATATTTTTGTACATATGGGTCTTACTCCTACTTCTATGATCTCTTTGGGATACAACCCTAGAAGTGGTATTGCTGGGTCAAAGGATATGAAGTTACTTATAGCCATTTGAGCATAGTTCCAGATTGCTCTCCAGAATGGTTGGATAAGTTCACAACTCCACCAGCAATGTATTAGTGTTCCAATTTTTCCATATCCTCTCCAGCATTTATCATTTTCCTGTTTTGTCATCTTATCCAATCTGACTGGTGAAATGTGGTACTTCAGAGTTGTTTTGATTTGCATTTCTCTAATCAATAGTGATTTAGATCATTTTTTCATATGCTTATAGATATCTTTAATTTTTTTCCTTTGAGAACTACCTGTTCATATCCTTTGACCATTTATCAATTGGGGAGCAGACTAAGATTTAGACGAAAAGTCAGTATTAGATTTAATGATCCTACCACTCTCAGGCCTGAATAAGTTACATAATTTAATAGAATATACTTATAGCTAAGTAAAGTATCAACTAACTCCATAATTATGTATTATACCTTCTTGATGAATATGTTCATTGTAACACCAAAATGATGTATGTAAGATTTTTCAAAGACATGGGGAAGCTCTGCTTATCTTTGAATCTCAACTTCTATCTGCCTCTCCTCTTCTCCCTCTGCCCAAAAAGAGATTGAATTTTTTTTTCCTTACATGAGTAAACCATCATCAAAATGATACATGATGGTAAAAGCCAGTGGCTCAACCATAGGAATAACCTGTGGACAGCCTATGTGCCACAATAATAGCACCCTTAAATTCAAGAGAAGAAATGTCTTAGATAGAATTTATAAGAAGACATGAAGAATAATGGACAGGATGTAATGTTAGGACTGAGTTGAACTCTGTACTGGTAGAGTACCCACTTTAATGGGAAATAGTGGATTGTAGAAATATCAAAGACAAAATAAGGGGGCAAGGCCAACTAGGTGATGAAGTGGATAGAGTGCTAGACCACATATTCCTGGGTTCAAATTTCACTGGGCAAGTCACATTTAACCCTGTTTGCCCCAGTTTCCTTATCTGTAAAATGAGTTGGAGAAGGAAATGAGAAAACACTTCAGTATCTTTGCCAAGAAAACTCCAAATGGGGTCATGAAGAATTCAACAACAAAGATAAAAATCATATTCTACATTACATATTCTAAGAAAAATACAATTGGTTCCTGTGCAATTAGAGGTATTTTATTTCATTCTTAGGCTTTTTCCATCAAAAGAAAGGGGGGGAGTCACTCATTTAATGAGATGAGATTAATAAGGATGTGAGGACAACAGGTTAAAGTTTTATTGGGAAGAGATTTCAAGTAAATGAAAGGAAAATCCAAAATTTTAAAATTCTAACAATAGAATGAAGTGCCTCTCCTCTTTATGGACCATCTACTCAAAGAGAATTTGAGTAAAGGCTAGGTTCTTCTCAGGAAAGTTGTAGAAAGGATTCTCACATTAGCCAACACAAAATTTGTAATTAAGTGTATGCTTTGTCAGGTGTTATACTAATAACTGGGGATACAAATAAAGGCAAAAACTATACCAAAACCAAACAAAACAAAACCAAAACCAAATCTAATCTGTGTTCTCAAGGAGCTCCCTGTCTGATGAGGAGCAAGGTGGACATCAAAGTTCTTTTCCAACTCTAAGAATTTGTGTTTTGATTAACAATAATTTGCATAACAAACAGAAAGGAACATGATGGGGAAGGAAAAATATTTTTTTAACAAAGATAAAATTTCACCATCAAGATTAGGCAAAGATTCAAAGGGTATGTAAGTGCCTCAATAGAAGAGTGACTTAAAATTGCAGCATATTCCTCTCCCAAATAATTTTCCTAAAAACCATTAATCCTTTTTTTTGCCACTCTCCAAGGATTCTCCTTTCCACTAAGGAGTCACCTTTCCACCTAATCAAAGGTGAACTCAAGAGATACTTTTATTCTTAGGATTAATCAGACTTCTTCCTTCTCCTAAACCAATTATTACTCTAATCACTTCAAGGTGGAATCCTTCCTGGATTGAATAGAAGAGAGCTTGGAGAGAGGCTGGGAAAGATGCATTAAAAAATGGCTAGTCACTTGATAAGAATGATGTAAAAAGAATTCGGTGCAATATATTGCTACGGAATTGATAGTTACTGAAAGATTGGTATTTGTCTCATGCATGTGAGGCCAAGGACTTAAGACTGAAGTATTGCTATAATTTTATTTTGTAATATGTAGCCTATAGGGTGTCTTCAAGGATTTAAGAGCAACTTTGTGTGCACAATTTATTATTGATAATATTCTATAACCTAGATGTACCTATCATGTGACTGTCCTTTGCCCTTTGAGTGATCTGTAGTTTTGATTCCCTGAGGTTATTATATTTGTGATTCAGGGGATATAGTAAGACTGGAAGAATGCTGGTATTAAAAGAGTAGCGTTACATTTTAGGAAGAAACTTTTTATTTGAGAAAAAATCAAGTTTAATTTATTTGTAAAATATTTACATCCTTCCTATTGTTAGCAAAAGCCAGCATGTTCATCTTCAGAAGTCAAAATTAAACAAGGAAATAAACTGATGAGATAAAACATCCATTGATGTTAAAAATTACTAGTTAATATTGAAAAACTTGAAACTAGAAAATGTGAAATTATTAGACTTGCAGTGTTTTCATTTTTCTATGTAATTGTTTGACCACAAGCATACATGTTTAATTTTGCCTAAACCATATAATTTGATAGTCTAAGTAAAGTGCTTTTATGCTGTAGGAAAAATGCTATAGAAAGTGGAGTGCTTGATGTTAAAGGGTAAGGAACCTGAAATAGTCCTTTTAAAATTCACTTTTGTTGACAGTACTATGCAATTCAGTACTTAAGAAATGAAGAGGTTTATTGCTATAATTAATTTTTAAAGTATTGAAGGCAATTATTTAAGACAAATATATATTTCTTACTTCCGTAATTGAGTCCTATATTTGGCATATTATATTTATTTTGAATGTGGAAATGTAAGATCAACTTTTTAATTATCTCTCCAATGACTGTTGTTGTACTTGACCTTGAAGGCAATATTAATTACTTTATCTAATATCTGGCAGCAGGTGCATATTATTAAAAAGTACTGTCACTGTTTTATCTTATCTCTCGAGTAGTAACTTCTTCACCATTAAAATTTTGAATTCAAACAGAATTTTATATATTTTTTCATTTAGTAGTTAAGAAGATATTAAAAATTAATCTCTTGGTGTAAAGGAAAGGCAGTGAGTTTGGTAGCTTACATATAATAGACATTTCATCAATGTGCTTATGAAATTGTAGGTAGCAAACTGAAAGGAGACTGTGGAAAAATACATTCTACAAAAGGCTAAAAATCTCTTGTCCAAATTAATTCTCTCCTCTATGAAATGGGAAAATGCAAATACTAGCCCTACAGTGTTTAATGCTTTTATCAGTGTATTGGTTGAAGGAATAGATAGTGGGTTTATGACATTTACAGATAGTATATAACTAAGAGTAATAGCTAATAGGTTAACTGATTGTAATGCCATGCATGAGCAACTTTCCAGAAGAATGCTACTGTGAACAGCTTTTAAGTTTCTGATTACATAGTATAGTGAACACACTATTTATTCCATAACAAATCAAAGCAAAACATTCACAGGAGATCAAGGTACAGCATTCACAATATTACAACTTATCACAGAAAATCACAATATATTATTCACAACAGCTTATCATTAAAATGGCCACATAGTTTTCACCAAAGTGGTCACAATATTTAGAACAAAGAATAATCATCTCAAAGTACGATAGTCAAAGTCTTCCATTCATGGGGCACACTAAATTAACTCAGTCAGTCACTTATTCAACAATCAATTACTAGGTATCATTAATCACTAAGTGCAATCATAAAAAAATACACAAACCCTCCACCACTAGGTCACAAGTAAACAACAATTTCATCATTACTCAGTACCCAGGGAGAGGTCTTTTCATCTTGACTTGGGCTAGTTGTCAGATTCCCTGGATCCCCTTCCATGGTCCCAGATTCTACCTGGATTTACCAGACTGTCACCTGGGTTCAATGGCAGATAGTTCCCAGTTCCTTGTCCAGTTCTCTGGGTAGGTCCTGCTCCACCCTGAAGTTCACAGGGTCTGATCCAGGTCAAATCCTTCACCATTTCTGCTCCAGGGAATTCAAGGCTCAACCAAGCCACAAAATCCCAACATCACAGTCATGCTTCCTCAGTCGTCTGCAGCTGTTTCAAAAAATCAGAATCACCTTATCCAGCCTGGGGGGAGGGGTTCCTGGGCTACTCTTCAGAACAGCTTCTGCCACCAGATTCTTGTCCCAAGAAATTCTGACTGTCCCTTCCTAGGGCTTTTCCTTATATACACACAGCATTAGTTTCCAGCAACAGGAGACAGGGGTTCATACCTTCTGTTTCCCCCAACAGAGGCTTGATCAATTACTAAGTGCTAAGTATCTGCTACCTTTGCCAACACAAAGGAATCTTCAAATTCAAATTACGCTGATAGAATCAGGATCAAAAAAAGATCTCAACTAACAAGAATAATGGAATGAATTTGAGATTAATGAATTTTAATTCATACACTTGGGTCCAAAAAATCAACTTTACTAATGTAAGATGGTAGAAAGGTATCTAACTTTCAAAGCAGAAAAGGGGCTATAGGTTTTTTGTGGATTGAAATCTCTAAGACAATGGTGTGACATGGCTGTCAAAAAAATAAAAGCTACTATTGTCCTAGACTTTGATGAAAAAAAAATAGGATAGTGTTCACAACAAAGGGAGATTAGAGAATGATACTGAGTATTACTATTAGTGTTATAGTATTAGAAGCAAATCATTAAACTGGAACCCTTCCATAGCAGCGCAACCAGTACAATGTAAAGGGTGTTCTCCGATCTTCTCAAGGAGTATTTGAAATAGCTGTCTATATTTAGGTTGGAGATAAGTATGCATAATGACAGTCTTATACCCATTTTCAAATATTTCAAGAGCTTTCATAGGAAAGAATGATTAGTCTTTTTCTTTTTTTACTTGATCTCAGAGGTAAAAATTGGGAAGCTGTGTGGAAGCTGCAGGGAGAGATTTAGGCTAAAGATAGAAGAAATGTCCTAATAATTAGGGTAGTTCAAGAGTAGAATGGGCTGCCTCAGGAGGATGGGTGGTTTTGCCTCATTGGAGGGCTTCTGTGAAGGCTGAATGATCATTTGTTGGGGATATTGTAAATGAGAGTCCTATTCAGACTTCAGTGGGAATCCCTTCCTTTCACTATAAGCCATTAATCAAAGGCTGGATGACTGTACATTAAAGTGGTTATGAAGAGGATTGTATGGGTTGGATTCCATAGACTCTGATGTCACTCCATATTCTGAGGGCCTACAAGGCCTTCCATATGTCCTAGGACACAAATTGTCTTGGATGTCCCTTCTGTTCCTAAAGTTCTGTGAATTTATGAATGAGATATACAAAAAATAGTAGTAGACATTTTGTAGTAGGTTTTCTGGGGGATATAGGCAGGGCTGATCTGTAAATGGTATCTTTTTTGTCTTTTATAAATTTTAAAATAAACAATTTCAGCAGACTTTTCAGAAATTTCCTTTGGTTGAACTTTAGGAAAGTGGACAATTTTTTTTTCATTTCCCCTCATCCTGGCTAGATTCCTGAGGGGTGGGGGAGGAAGAAAAATGGGTTTAAAAGTAAGTATTGGGGCAGCTAGGTGGCAAGGTGTATAGAGCACTGGCCCTGAAGTCAGGAGGACCTGAATTCAAATGAGGCCTCAGACACTTGACACTTACTAGCTGTGTGACCTTGGGCAAGTCACTTAACTGTAATTGCCTTACATTCCTCCCCCCCTCCAAAATAAGCATTGAATGAGAGAAATAGGGTGGGGGGGTAAAAAGATAGAAGAAAAATGAAAAAAAAAATAGACACATTGTGTGGGAAAATGTGATGAAGAAACCAAAGAGACTGACTTTCCACAGTAGAATGGAGGAAGGATATTTCTAGTCAATTCTCGATAATAAAAAGGAAAATAGCTACATAATTCCAAATTGGTAAAAGACATAACTGAGTGCCTATTTTATATGTTTTTTTAAAATATACATTTAAATAAAAAAGAATTTTCAATGAATGTAATTATTTTGAGGAAACATTCCAAAGCTGCCTTCATTTAAACTTAACAAAAACTTAATAGAAGAAAATAAACTTAAAAGTACAAATTCATTCAGTTACACAATGCACTGAATAAGATTTTAAAAATACATTGATATTAAAAATGATATTAAAATTAAAGCAATTCAGAGGCATGATCTGGTGAAGCATTGGGTGATTCCTCGCAGCTTGGTAGTGAGAGGAAATGTAAAGAACTTTTTATTCTTCTCTAAAATGGTCCAAATGTCATCTCTCCTCTTTGACCACACCCTCTATAACAAAAGCTTTAATTTAAAAAAAAAATGGGGAAGCTAGAGATTGTGATTCCACTGTAGGAAAGCTAAGTCATAGGTATGGTGATAGCATTACTTCCAGGAAGAGACATTCTCTGTGGAATACAAGAGAGCCAGCTTTGAAAATATCACCCCACCCCCCCATCCCAAGATATAGTTCATGCTGCTTCTAGAGTTCTTTAAGGGCTCATTCTCGGAACCCCCCATCATGGCATGATTCTTGCACTAAGGGTGAGGTTGAGATTGTGGAGATTCTGACCTCTGAAGCACACCATGTATGCTATATGCATTTATAACATATTATGCATTTGGTGACCCTGTATAAATCACTAAACTCCTTAGTGCTCCAGGCAAGTCTCTATGGCTTTAAGTGGCAGAGAAGATGCTAGTTAACAGTGAAAGCAATTTTTGACCATGTTAATTTAGTTTTGTTGCATTGAGTTCAAAAACAGCTAAGTTAAATTTTAAAAAACTTTTCATTATTGAGTTTACTGAGTTAAGAAACAATTAAATTAATTTTAAAGCATTTCATTTAGTATAGAAAACAATGAAACTTTTATTAACTTAATTGCTTTTGAACTCAATGCTTTTAATCCCAGTCAGTGTTATCTTTTTCAATTAACTTCCTTACACTCTAAATGAAGCTTTAAAATTTTTTTCTCAGTACTTGGGCACCACAGTTTAGGAAGGACGTTAATAAGTTGGGGACTATTCTGAGGAAGGACACTATGATGGTGAAGGGCTTTGAGACCATTCTATATGATGATTAATTGAAAGAACTGAAGATATTTAAAAAAAAAAACAACTTGCATATAGAAGAGAGATTAGGTTTGCATAGGCTTGTTCCATATAGGAGAGCTAGGAATAATGTATTGAAATAGGAGAAAGAAAGATTTTTGTTTGATGGGAAGGAAAACTTTTTTTTTAATGCTTTATCTTTTGGTTTACTTCATTCATTTCCGCCAGTTTTTGTGTTACAAATTTTCTCCCTGTTTTTCCCCTACCCACCTCCCCAAAGTAGCAGCCCCCAGGATATCCCCTCCTCTTATTTCCCTATTACATGTAAAATAGTATTAATAATAGTATATATATTTAGTAAATATATTTAAACATTGGGTTTTAAAACTTTGAATTCCAGATTCGTTCCCTTCCTCCCTTGTCACCCACCCTTACTAGGAAGATAAGCAATTCAATATAGGTTGTACATGTGTAGCTAATGCAAAACATTAGTAGATATATTGTAGAAGACTGATTATATTTCCCTCCCTCCTATCCCACCTGCCCCTTGTTCTATTCTCTATTTTGGTCCTGTCCCTTTTCAAAAGTGAGTGCTTCCAACTTCCCTCCCACCCAGCCTGCCCTCCCTTCCATTATCTCCCCTCTCATCCCCTTCCCCCTACTCTTCTGTAGGGTGAGATACCCTATTTTGTGTGTATGTCATTCCCTCCCTGAGCCAAATTCAATGATTATAAGGCTGACCCATTCCCTTATGCCTTCCTGTTCTTCCCCTCCATTGTACCCATTTTTCCTTGCCTCTTCTATATGAGAAAGTTTGCCCCATTCTGTCTCTCCCCATTTCCCCTCATTATATTCCTCTCTCACCTCTTGATTTCAACTTTTAAGTATCATCCTTTTCTATTAAATTGGTCTTATGCCCTCTATGTATACCTGTAAACATATATATATATATTTATATATATATATATACATGTTCACATATGTATTCATATGCCTATATACCCTCCAATAAAGACTACATATATATTTTTATTCCCTTCAACTATTTTCATACTGAGAAAAGTTTCATTAGTTAAAATTATCATTTTTCCATGTAGGAATGTAAATAGTTCAACTTTGATAATTTCCTTGTGATTTCTTTTCCCTGTTTACTTCCTCATGCTTCTCTTGCTTCTTGTATCTGAATGTCAAATTTTCTATTCAATTCTGGTTTTTTCCTCAAGAATGCTTGAAAGTCCTCTATTCCACTGAATGACCATATTTTCCCCTGAAACAAATACTCAGTTTTGCTGGGTAGGTGACCCTTGGGTTCATTCCCAGTTCTTTTGCCCTCTGGAATATCATATTCCATGCCCTTTGATCCCTCAGTGTAGAAGCTGCCAGGTCCTGGGCTATTCTGATTGTGTTTCCACAATATTGAAATTATTTCTTCCTGGCTGCTTGGAGTATTTTCTCCTTGATCTGGGAGTTCTGGAGCCTGGCTATAATATTTCTAGGAGTTTTCTTTTTGGGATCTTTTTCAGGAGGTGATTGGTGGATTCTTTCAACCTCTATTTTGCCCTCTGGATCTAAAACATCAGGGCAGTTTTCCTTGAGAATTTCTTGAAGGGTGATTTCTAGGTTCTTTCCTTGATCATGGCTTTCAGGTAGTCCAATAATTTTTAAATTGTCTCTCCTGGATCTATTCTCCAGGTCAGTGGTTTTTCCTATGAGATATTTCACATTGCCTTCTATTCTTTCATTTGTTTGGATCTGTTTAATAGTATCTTGATTTCTCATAAAGTCACTAGCTTCCATTTGCTCCAGTCTAACTCTGAAGGAATGAATCTCCTCAGTGAGCTTTTGAGATTCTTCTTCCATCTGGCAAATTTGGCTTTTTAAGGCATTCTTCTCCTCATTGCCTTTTTGAGCCTCTTTTTGCCATTTGAGTTAGTCTATTTTT